>JANHGL010025747.1:0-115748 GCA_024611195.1 Ceyx melanurus
ATAATATTAACTCGTTACCTCTTCACACTGGATAAAGTTAGTTATGTTAAGGAAATATGGATTTCTTTTTCCATTATAATAAACCTTTTTCTGATCTTTAACCATCAGCTTTGGTCTCTTACGATCTGAAAATGGCTTAATTTTTGCCCAAAAAAAATAACCAAACCAAAAAAACAAAGACTGTTTGAACTGGTAGTGTCAAAGCAAGAAGTGATACAATATAAACATGTTTGTTCCACAATCTTAGCTGTATGACCAAGCGAAAGCAGAAATTTAACCGTGCAAAGTGGGGAGACAAACATGACAATATTTCTGGCAAAAGAAAATAAGTCAAAGATAGCAGTGTTTAGTCTTCTTCAGGAAGATAATTTTTCTACACCCAAATCAATTAAGAGTTTCTTTCATACCATGGTGAATTGATGGTAATTATTCTGAAGTCAGGTGTAATAATAATATGTAAAAGCGATAATGACTTCAACTATATGATGCACTTAAATATCATTGCTGAATTATCTCCAGAGGTCAGATTATGCTTAATTTTCTAGGGTGAGCTATAATGGAAGGGCAAGAGATATGTTTACTTCATCTTGTTTAGCTTCTCTTAACACTAACCATTGTAGCAGTTAGCATTCCCAACCTATACAGTGATGCACAGCTGTATGGCAGCTTTAGTCAGTAAACTAATCAAGCTTCAAATGAGCATGGGAACAATTATCTGGTTCCTCTTTCTTGACCTCTTTTTGAATAGGGTCAAAATAATTACAATAATCTAAGGAGATTTAGCAGATCTGTGCAATTTTAATACCACAGAATGCCACGTCTCACAGTTACCTCCCTACTTACTGCTATGATCCAAACCTACATGCATCGGAATTATTTTCTCATTAAGTACAAATTAAGTTTCCTTGTTCTGTTTTCTTGTTGTTATTTTTTTGTGCTTTGGTTTTTTGTTTGTTTGTTTTGTTTTGTGATTATGGTTTAATGAAATAAATAGCATAATTTTAATTAGTACATATTTTCCATTTCTCTCGAACTTGTGAGAGATCATGGCTTTTGCAAAGAAGCTGACCTCATCTCAACACAAAGAGGACTGAACCTTAGCCTTTGCTTTAGATAAACAGCTGTGTCAGTTGAGTGAATCAGCAGATGATTTAAATGTTTCTCCCTGAACTCATTAGAAAAGTGTAAATGTCCCTAGGAGTTAGCCAGGACAACATGGAGGTGGCAGATGTGAATATATGGCTTAGTCAAACATACAGTATGAAAACTAAGTAATTAAAAAAAATAATTTTGAAGAAGACAATGGTCATGAGCTGGTTTCAACCCACATGTTACTTCTCAATGGCTGGGGACTCCCAGCATCTTGTCAGTAAACAGAGATTTGTAATGGGATGCCTAGGATGCCCCTCTAAAGCACCTATACATTCATGCACACAGTGTGCAGAAGAAACACACAGAGTTAGAGATCTGAGTGAAGTTGCAGTGATAACAATTTCTTGGGATTATGGAGCTGTAGTGGAAAGACTCTCACCACTGGAGTATTGCAATAGAGGGACACAGGACAAACGGGGAAAACAAGGAGAAGTAGTTGACCTTTATGCAAATGAGCAGATGGAGTGCATGGAGCTCTGCTGGGGGATGGATGAGAGCTTGCAATTTGGGATTAAAGAGAGGACAGGTAAAGACATTATAGTGAATATCTGCTACACACCAACCTGACCAGGAAGAAAATATGGATGTGGCCCTCTATAGACAGGAGGAGCAGCCTCACATTCTCAGGCTTGGTCCTCATGGGAGACTTCAACTACTCTGGTATCTGCTGGAGGGAAAACATAGCAAATTGCATAAGCAATCCAGGAGGTTCCTGGAGCGTGTTGAAAATAACTTCCTCCTTCAAAGGATAAACAAGTCAATAAGGAGATGTGCTTTGCTGGATGTTATCTTCACCACCAATGAGGGGTTCCTTGTGGATATGAAAGTCAAAAGTGGGTTTGACTGCAGTGATGATGAGGCTCTGGAAAAGAAGACATGACAAAAAAGCTGATAATATTCAATGATTACCTGTTCCTACTCAACAGTACATGCACAAAAATACAAAGTCAGGCAAAAAAAAACCCCAGGAGGTTTGCAAGAGATCAACAAAGAACTCTAATCAAACTCAAACATAATAAAGTATGCACAGGGTGGAATCAAGGATGGGTAAACTGGAAAGACTGTAAAGGGACTGTCCTAGTATACAGTCACAGTCAGAAAAGCTAAAACCTGATTGAAATTGGAAAAAAAAACCAACCCATGTAATATAAAATATCTTAAATTAAGTAAATTTCATTAATATGAAACAAAAAGACCCTGGTTAAAAAGTATTAGACTCTGATATCTTGTCATAAAGAACAATAGTTGCAAATAGACTTCATTAATTTTACTGTAAATAAAAGTACCAAAAAATGATAATTCCATATGGAAGAATTAAATATTCACTAACTCTGCAATAACAAATCTGGTAGCCCTGCATTTCATTGTCTCAATCTGTCTCTGATATGTGTTTTAACTATCAGAATTATAGTCTCTCCTTCGTAATTCAATACCAAGTGAGTTTCTTTGAGGAAAAACTCCAGAGTATGCAGTAAGTTTTTTACCTCTTCTATTTCACTTAGATCCTCAATGCTAGAAGGCCTGAATTGCCTTTTTTTTTTTTCCTAATAAAAATTAAAAAAAAAAAAAAAAAAAGGGAAAAAAAAGGGAAAAAAAAAAGTCAGTGAAACAAACATGGTCTGTAATCTTTCAAAAATTAATTTCCAGTACTGAATAACAATTTCAGAAATCAACTTCCTTTATTTCCAATTTATCTTTTTGTCTTTGTTAGAATCCCAGTGTTGCCAGCAATTCTTTCCAGAGATGGTTATAACTGTGGGGAAAAGTGATGCCAGCATGCACATCTTTCTTTTATTTATTTCACTCAAGTATCCCAGTATTATTAGCTTTAAAATGTATGTGATATATATATTTATTATTATTCTTATTGAGGAATGGAACCTTTGTCAAAACTTACCCTACCGGCTTAACTTCCAACAGCTTCAGGGAGGATCAGTTACTAGGATTTGCTCAGGTTCCTTGGATGTCCAAACCATAAATGTTTTTAGTTTTTCCTTCTCATTGATTCAGCATATTACCTTTTTTTTTCCCCAGAGCAGTAACAGCACATTTTTCATTTCTTTTCCTCTTGTAATGAAATGGCATTTAATATTTCCAGTTAATTTGTACTGATGAATACCTAGTTAAGGTAAATCTATTTTTCAAAGGAAGGTATGGGCATAAACATTGAAAACTATTTCATTAAGTCAGTGACCTTTTTAAAATGAATTTCTCTTGATAAAAGAAAACTGGATGCCACCTAAAGGCAGAAAAAAGGGAAATAGAATTTACATGTGTTTGGTTTCCAAGATTGATATCCAGGAAGAAAAATAGAGGGACAACTTACATCAAAAGCACAAGAAAGCATCTACAACATTTATTCTAGCTCTGAGCATTGTAAAAATGTACATTTTTATTTGATTTTAGTTTGTAATAATAGGAAATTCCCAGTGTCTGGTTCATTTAAATTTCATACCAAATAATGCTGGAGTTTAACTCTGTAATTTTGTCAGTGGAGTTTTTGCATTTATGCAAGCATGAAACTAATGCATTTTCAAAGCTCTTTCTTTCAATGGAATAAAAAATATACATTGAAGGAAAACACAGAAAACAGAAAACATTTTAACTATTTCCTCCTTATGTTCCAGAATCCAATAGTTTAACTGCCCTGTGAATCTGCTGATAATAAGCAGGCTGCTAGAAGTGGTCCTCCAGTTTATCATCATAGCCTCCAGGGAAAATAATCATTGTACTAATGACAACTTTTAAAGTAAACAGTATTTCTATAAAATCAAAACATCAGTATTTGGGTAGACTAGAATCTCATTTATTTACATCAATAAAATATGCACCTTAGGACATATAAGGTCACAGTTGAGTAATGTATTGCATTTTCAGTGTTTTTAGAAGGAATGAATAATGACAGTGAAAAGGCTTGGGTTCATTAAAGAAAAACAAATTTGGAGCACTGCAGCGCTTTATTTAGAAGGAGATTGTGATATGAGATGACAGTTGCTTTGTTTAGACAAGTGTCATAGCTTTATTTCACTGACCAAATTTTCTGAAGTCAAACAGGGCAATATTTCTGCACGCACATTAGGTAAATGATAGCATCAACAGGAAAGCAACAGTTCCTAACTACAGTTTGGAGAGAAAGGCTAAAGAAAATAATCCTCTTTTAATCGGAACTTTTGCCAAAGATTAGCTACAAACGGGATAACTGAAATCTGGTCCCCAAACCTCATAGTTTCCTCTTTAATTATAGTTTCATTCTCTAGCCCTCTCTTGTGCCTGCAATCCTATTTTTTCTCAAAATCATATTACTGAATGTTTAGGCATTCAATGACCTATGCTGTGATGCTGAATGGAAGTCTGCCTTCTACTTCCTTTTTCTATAGACAAAGTTTATTCTTCTTTATTGGGGCCCAAATCTGACTCCCAATGTACACTTTTACTTTGTACAGAGTGGCGTCTTCCTGAAACAGATTAGAAGGAAAATATTATGGAAACAGGAGGAGATTGAGCCTGAGATTTTAGGGGTAGAAACAAAAGCAAATGAAATTATATTACAAGAAACTATTTAAGGATTTCCTTAATAATTTTTAGGGGGGAAAAAAATAGTATAGATTTAGATGACAGAAACAAACCTGCTGTCTTTTCATGGTAAGAAAATTTCCTCAAAAAGTTTATTCCCCAAGTTTGGTTGGAAGCTGTTTCAAGATTCAGAGTCATCCAATGTTAGCAATGTCCCCTCAGTCTCCAGAGTGAGTTTTTCACAGTCAGTAGATGCATTTCTTCCTATACCAGCAATGTATATTTATTTAAATATCTATAAATATCTAACACAGTTATTTTACTCTTGGCTGTTTATGAAGAAGATGTGTTTGTAGAAAGCAGCTGTTTCCTGTCCCAGACACCAGTTGCTGCTGCTAGACAAACCATCTTGTCTTGTTGCCCATCTCTTGTGTGTGTTACAATATACAGCAGAGAACCAAAAATCTGCACCAAAAAAAAAAAAGGCTCATTATGGAAAAGGGAGTGCTATAGTTTTGTTGTGCAGTGCTGTACTCAAGCTAATTGCTGGATTAGGAAGTAGGACTGATCAACTCTGGCCTGATGTCATGCTCCCAGGATGTCTGTATTATACAGAAGGGTCCATGATCTTGGTCCAGGACATATAATATCACCATTTTACTCTTCTTCTGTCCCATTTTGAATAAATATTTCCAGACATAGTTGAAATGTGCATGAATCTTTAACTTAGGGCTTCTCCATTCTCAGTAAAAATTACCCTATCGTTACTGGAAGTATTTTATCTACAAATTTTGGATGTGCACACCTGGTTCACAACTTTCCTGCAGTAAACAGTCAATGTGGCCATTTTTATTCTTTCCCTCTTAGATGATCAGAATGCAGTTTCTAGCAGACATAATTGCTTAATAAGTCACTTATTCCTGATTTTTGCCTTTTGACTATTACTCATCAACCATAGTGTCTGTGATGCATTCCTCGGGTCACAACTCTTGCTTTATTTTAAAAAATAAAACAGATCATAAATACATCGCATTACTCATGCTACATTCCCCTGGTAAATGCACTGTATTCATAACTGTTATTGAACATGACTATATTTACACAATAGGAAAAGAAAAAAATTACAATGATACTTATTCCTTATAATTTCCTGCTGACTACTGTTTAGTTTAAGATGCACATTGTTGATTTTTCTAACATTTATTACTTTAGTTTAAAAATTCATGAAGGTATGTTTGTCAGGTGGTAAGAGCCCAGTAATCTCTTTTTGTATAAAAAATGTGTTTATTTCTAGAAAGTCATATTGTATTCTCCCCTGGGTATGCAGACCTTGGTTATATCTGGTAGTTTTCCTCCACAAGTTTAGATAAATAAATACATAAAATAGAAAAATAAGGGATCTAAGAGTAAGGATGGCCACATTCTTGTCATATTGATATTTTCTTCCTGTCCTTTCTTGTACCACTTTCAAATCTTTCATTTCAAAGATAGCAGACGAGATAATATTTTCTGCTTCTATGGCTTGCTTTCCAGTTTTTTGCATGTTTTCTCTTAATGCTTAAGTGGGCACACACTTTCCTCAAAGCTTTGTAATGAACATCCAAAAACCCCAACATATATGCTTCCATCTGTAACAAGTGAAGACAAAACCAAATAATATAAAATTAATTAAAAGAAAAAAGAACCATTGAAATATTTATATGTTTTGCTTAATATTAGAAGTGAACCATTGGAATTATAAATGTTTGGAACAGGCTTAAAGAAAAAATGCCCACATTTGTTTGCTTTTATTATAATTTGATTCGAGACAGATCAAAAAACTACAGTGTCTCGTAAGATAGACCAAACATTCCTCTGTGATATCCTCACAAAAGTTATCATAAGATAAAGAAAACAAATGTACTTTCCTGTTTCTTCCAAAAGACTCCACCTGAATGCTCTACCAGTCATGTTATTCTGGCCAGTAAATTAGATACTTTCTTTTCCAAATCTTTTCTAAAGCTGCCATGAACAACTATTGTCAGCTGAGGCATCCCACATGTTTCCTCTTGTCCCTATGGGTTGAATATCCCTGTTAGACTACATTTCATGCTCCATAACACTCAATCATCCCCTGAAAAGGAAAGGTAGTGCATCATGAAAGAATGAAAGCATGAAGTAAGAGCACTTCTGACATCGTGAAACACTGAAGATCCTAGACTCTAATATATCAGGTTCAGAAACAAATTGTACAGTTTTTATTTTTGGAATAACAACAACAACAAAAAAAAGGTATCTGTTCTTCTTCTTCTTGTTATTAGATTAGCAAAATTTTAAATCTTTTCATTTATAAATTTCTCTAAAATTAATCCTACCCTTAGTCCTGTACAGTCAGGCTGTTATTTACACAGGCCCTTATTTCCTTCCTATCTGGTGTCTGTCTGAAACCCTTGCCAAGATTCTGCCTACGGACATTCCTCTGCATTCTTTCTATAGATCAAGCAAATATTAACCTGACAGAAAAAGCATAAAGTACAGCTCTTCAGTTTGAACTGAGCCTTAAAATCAAATCTGGCTTTACCAGTCCCCAAACAGCTGTGCAAGGAACTGGCTTAAACAAGCCTACTGCTCTAACTGCTATATTCCTACATCACATCCTCCATCTGCAGTATAAATCCACTTTTTTCTATATATCATATTCTGAAATCCTTCTCCCTACAACTACATCAACAAGGAAATATGTCCAAAACCCTTTATTGACTAAACAGCAGCATCTTACCTTTAAATAATTTCCCCAGCAGGTAATAAGAGAATATACGTTTAAGAACATTGCAATTCTGATAAAATTACAAATGTTTTCTCCTAGCAAGTTGTGTTTGAGAACACCATCTTTGCTATGAAAAACCTTAGAGTGTGCAAATATTTATAAATATTTAAGATAATAAATAGTTAATGTCTTCATTCTTCCATTAAAATTTAAAATGAAATTCAAATGAAATGATAAAATTTATGATCGGTTATTTAAGTTTCCTGAATTACTTTTTGAAAGTGAGCAGTTTTTTTAAAAAAAAAAACTTCCCCCTTATAAATCTCAAAAAATACATTGTTTTTATTCTTTATTGAATTTAACAGAAAAAAAAAAGAATACTAATATTTTCTTTCTTTTCTCTTTATTCTTATATCTCCTACTATCAAATTTTTAATTAAAAAAAGTCACAAATTTCAGTATAATAGATTATTTGCAATTAGGGGGTACCACTAGAAACCATGTAGTCAGGTGAAGTTAATTTCTTCTGAAGATATTTTGTCTTAAAAAGAAAAAAGTTACAGTTTTAAAATTTTCCACATATTAAGTCTAGATTCCAAGACATTAGCAAGATAATATAATGAAATTACATCCTTTATATATTATGTTTAAGAGGTTTGATTTCATAAACAGCAGCATACTACTGCTGACTGCTTGAATACATCTTAGTGGTTTCTAATGTCAATTCAATTAAAATGGGTTTTTTCAAACCTTACTATTCAGTGTGACAATTTAGGAAAATACTGTAAGTAAATAAATAAGTATATTGAGTATTCATCATACTAGTATGCACCTTATTTATTTCTGCCTAACACATTGAAAGCCACACCATGAAGTTTTACTGAGTTTAATGCTGTCTTCCAGTATAGGCATAGGTATAAGACTGTATCTGGCATTCACAGAAACAAAGCATTTAAAAAGGCATACCTTGTGCTTAAAAAATATTCAATGAGCTCCAACAATACAGGAGAGTAGATATATATATGTCTAAATAAGTCACATCTCAAAACACTGACCATTGTAGATAATTACTCCTTTGAAACACAAATAAAATCATATTATTTCTTGTATTTGTAGAATGTAGTCAATCAGAAATTACATTCATATGCTTTACGTGCTTATTTGAGGACAAAAACACAAGTTGTGTCACAGACACTATGTGCTTCTCCATCTGGTTCTTTGGAAATTAGTGTTATATATATATATCAGGTTTTCTGCTGCAACATGCCTTTTGAGCACCCTCATACACCAACACATCACAACCCACAGCAGGCAAAACAGACCCTGAACATCATATTCATGCTGTGAAATTGATATTTTGCCCAAGTGTAGTTCCACCAGCCACTGAAGAGTTAAAAAAAAAAAAAAAAAAAAGAACAAAAAAATCAGTGCAAACCACTCTGAACAGTCTTGCTGAGGTATCAAAAAGCCAGTGACTGCAGTCTGATCTGACATAATGTATTTTGTTCACAGTCCACACTGGCATAGTGTTGATATGGTTCAAGTGCTTTCTTTTCTTATAACCACACCACTTGAACTAGTTACTTGTCTGTTCCAAGCCCTGCCTAGCCACATCAAACCTATGTCTTGGCTTCTGTATCTCACTACGGTATTCCAGCACTGCTTCAACTATTTAATACTACTTAATATTTACATATATAACAAGGAACCCCTTTTTTTCACTGAAAAAGCCTGGAAAACTTATGGTGACATTCATATAGGTCTTTTCCACTCAGTTTTGACTTCCCACCATACCCCTCTTGTCAGCATAACTAAGCAAATTAAACCATGACTGCTTATTAAGTATCAAACAACTACTTTCTGTATTGTCTTCATGAAGATTGACACATTCATCCATTCACCTAATCTATCAAATAAAATAATGAAGAATTTAAACTAGTCAAATCAGAGTTGTCTGTTTACTAATTCAGACGCCTTTTTTGGAGCCAGATGCACACAGAAACTCATGCAAACCCAATTATTGCCCTTTTTCCCAAAGTCACCTCAAAATTAAACTTGAATAGAGATAATTACATGCTTATTTATCATCCATCACTGTGCTGCTGAAAATCCTTAATGCTTTTGGCTGATAGTAGTTTATAAAACTGCAGTTGCGCAGTACCTGTTCTAAAATGTATACCTCATCAATTTATGTTCAAGACACCAGACTCCTTTTCAGCAATGTAGTTCTGCAGAATAATTTAAAAAATTAATCTGTAGTTATTTAACAGTAAGAATCAGTCTCTTGTGTAATAACTAAACAATATAAAATTGAGTAACTGATTGTCTTCAAAATGTGAAGACAACTGAATAAAAAGATACTGTTTTGATAACATTTATCTGATCCTGTTTAACTTATCTCAGCAGTTCAGCAGTGATCTGTATAGTTATTAAACTCACATATCACAGCATATAAATGTTTGACTTTCCAGATTTCTAAGTAAAGACTAATATTTCTGTGGTAATATCGTTTTTCATTGAGCTAATCAGAACTTTAAACCATCCACAGCCAATTTAATAGTAAGAACCAAAACTGTACATCAATGTAAACATTAATCAATTTTATGGTAATAAAGTCTTACCAGTAAATTGGTAGTTAAGATTTTTATTTAGTTTACATGTCTGTGATTATACTGTGTATATTCAGACTATGTAGATACCAAATAAACCTCTGAATTCCTAATCATATGAATGAGTCCCTGCACTAGTATAGCATATCAGCATTCAAAGCCAATCACAAAATGTCTCATTCTGATGTCTAAAGATCTTGAAGCTCTATTTTTGCTCTAATGCAATTATAGAAAATCACACATACTCAGAGGAAAGCAAATACTAGGACCCAGGTCCAAAAAGGCACTTGAGCACCTAACTTCAAGCAAATTAAGGAGGTATTAGGTATTTACATACCATTGCAGATCTAGGACTAAACTGCTCTCAGTTTTATTCTGCCTATTAAATGAACAATAACAGCTTATTCTGGACCCTGTATCATAGATGTAGCTATTTCACAGGAAATGTTTTTTTTCTGGAAGAGCATGATGAACTTTACCCACGGGATCAGTTTTGAGGAGAGAGAAAACACGAACAAGATCAGAATGTATCGATTTAACCATCTGACGTGACTGGAAGAAGGGTGAGAAGTGATGGGGACAGCTGCTGTTGCCACTGCTTCATTTGTCATCTGCAGCACCCACAGGGAATCTGGTGTGGGTGGCCTCAGCAGCCATGCATTGGCCTACTCTGGTTTTCCACCTCACCTTCCTACTCAGCAACCTGTCAGGCACCACAGGAGGGCTGCTGAGGGAAAAATAGAAAGTGGCAGCTGGTCTGCAGAGTGCTTGAAAAGATACAGCTGCTTCCACACAGCCAAGGCTTTTTCCTGGGGAAGGGGAATATGCTGCTGCTTGTGTAGATAGCCTGTGGCTGCTGCAAATGCAGAAACACCTGTTTGCATTGAAAGGACTGGTATTCCCTGAGCAAGGGTCTCAACCCCTCGGTCCAATTGCTGCATCCCAGCTGAAGCATTGCAGACTCACAGGAAGGAGAAATGGAAATGGTGTTACCATTCAAGCATATATGACAAAGATTGAACTTTCCATTAGAAAGATTCAGAAAGTGATTGAAGAGAGGAAAATAATCCAAATTTCCATTAGCACAAAAACACAGGCTTCAAATTCCTGAGTTGGGAGCCTGACTCTGCTAGTACACTTTTTATATACAGTAGTCTACTGGAAACAAGACAGTATTGTGTTCCTGCACCTTCATCTAGATATTACAGCTTAAGAGTGATTTTGTGTCTATGATCCTATCCTACTCACCTACCTACAATGGTGATTGGGTGCATTTTTCACTAAAATCATCTGCCTTGACAAATAAAAGGTTAAATTTATTTAATAGTTTGAGATGATAAAGACATCAGTTGTGGTGTATGCCTTTTTCTCCATTCTGACCTGGTGGATTACCTGGCAATCTCTTTTTTTTCAATCACTTAAACCACAAGGAAAAAAAATCTATCCTCATCATCAATAAAGAGAGATAATGGTGACAAATTAGCCGACATGGAGAGTACAATACTCTTTCAGAAAACTGTTCTATTTCATGCCTCCTTCTAGCACAAAGCTATTATGTTCCAGTACATAACTCCATTCAAGGGTATTATAAAAATAAAACCAAAACCTCATGCAACTCATCATACTGTAACAACTTCAGAGCCCTAGATACCTTGTTCCTAATGATTCTGTTGCACTGCTCACTGCATGAACTTTGAAAACATTGGTGTTACCAGCATTTCATAATACCTTGAGGGTGTCCCTTGAAACAAAAAAAATCAGGCAGCTACATTTAGCTCTAGTATTGCAAGTGCAATTTATGACTGTTCTTCCATTCATTACAAGAAAAAAAAAAACCCAAAGAAAAACATCTTTCTGAACTCAATGTTCTATTCTGTTACTGTGGAGAAGTGCTGGCCTTGTAATTCACCATTACAGTGGACTAATGAATGCAAGTTAATATCTACACTGTTGTTTTCAGGATTCTTCTCAAACAGACTTGGTTTTGCAATACTGTGATATTTTAGCCTCAGAGCATATGCAATATGTCATTTACAATCAAATTTTACAGGTAAGGTAGTATTGGCACACTAAAGGGAGAAAATCCCTTTGGTGGGAAATTTAATTTATGGTTGAAAATATAGATTCGGGGTGGATGCAGGAAGCAGGTCACAGTATAAATGTGGCAGCTTTAATGGGTTACATAACCATTTGACAGTGCTAATAAAACTGAGTAAATGAAATTTCTAGCAATTCTAAGGTCATTTCCACTTATTCACATTCATAATAGATTACACCTATTTAGCACTTAATAATAAATCTTGTCCTCATTGAAAGCTATTATGTTGGGGAAAAGTGAGTATCTTGTTTTTTTAAGATTTAAAAATAGTTACTGTTACAATTTATGTAAAACCATGTATGAATCTCAAAACAATTTCCCATATTGTTTTAGTGATGTTTTTCAACCCAAGGATGAATTTGCTATTGCTATTTGTCCCCCTCCAAGCCTTACTCATGTTACTGACTAGAAGCAGAAGAAACATTAATGTTTGTATTAAATAATCATCTAAATTGTTCACACGGTCCATTCACATCTCTGCTATACAAACATCAGGGAGAATATTTCTTAAAACTTGTCAAGAGTACAGTAAAATATTCGACCACATAAAGACAGCAATATAAAAGCTGAAGAAATATTAATGATACATTGTGGACTTCAGACAGAATGCCAGCAGAACTGTCATTTAAGTGGGCCTTAATTATCTGAGATCTTAACTTTAGCTTATTTTAAATACATTTTTAAATAACATCTAAATGCTTTCTTCCTAAGTGCTTACAGGGAAAGAGATTTTTTTTTTTTTAACCTCAGTGGGAGCCATCAGGAATATGGATACCCTAATACTAGTCAAATAAAACTCCTGAGAATACATACAATGGCCTCCTGCTAAGAAGTGTAACAACATTGCGTTTGTTTTAAAGTTCTTTTGTATTAATTAATTTAACATTGTGAAACTGAGCCCAGGGAATGATTATTCAGGCATATTTAATACTGACACATGGATATTAACATGGATTTTTTTTATTTTGCCCAAACATATTTCAACAAAGTAATCTATAACTGTGTCAACATTTTGAACATCTTTATAAAATAGTTGTCTTTTTTCATTACTTATTTTTCTAATGTTGTATAATCACTAGTATTGCCATGTTCTTAAGGAAGCTCCAGTATAAGTAAGATAATGAACATGCAAAATCATAAACAACATATATGTTTATCCATCTGCAAAGTTATGTATTATTTTACACTCAATTTTTTCATATCCCGCAAGGACAAAAAAATACCTGGAGGCAAATCTTATGGATTTGATACTTCAAATATTAGCTAGGGTGAATGGAGTTTAAAACTATTTTAAGGGATATTGTTTTGATCATTTTATTGCTTACTCTGGAGAAGTGGGATTTAGTTCTCCATATATCTTATATGACTTATTTAGAAGTATCATTCTCACTAAACTGAATCTTCACACTGGAGGAAGAACTACACTTCAAAGTAGCTAGCTCAGATTTTTTTATGCAGCAACAGAAGCACATATTTCACTGCAGATAAGATGTCGATGGTCCATGAATTTACCAAGCTATTCTAGAAAGTTTTGCAGGTCTTCATGTTTGAGTTTTAAAGTATAGCCTTGTTGTTTGCTTTAAGTCATTCAACTTCCTTTTTTTTTGTTTTTTCTTTTTCTTTTCTTGAATACTTTCATAAAACAGAGTCATTATATTTTTTTCTACTGGCAGATTGTGACTCATTGAGTGTAATCCAGAATTATATCAACTGGAACATTCTTTTGTCAAGAAATCTTAGTGGTGACTGTCATGTTACTGGGGGCAAAAAAATGAAAGAACTCTGTTGTTTCAGCTGGCAGATTGCCACCAAACAGTGCTGTATGGCTTTCTTCTGACTGACCAGCAGATTATAAACCTATTTAAAGCCAAAAGCATGGATGAGAAAAAGAATCCTTTACTGTAAATGTTAAGACGACCAAAATTAGAGTGAAGGTTGAATGAACTGCTCTCTGTTTTATTTGTAGAGGCAAATCCAGCTGAGCAGACCCAAACCTCTTCTTTTCAGGAGCACACGACAGTAGGGAGAAGAGAAAAACTGGAACATTTGTATATTTACAGCTACAGTAGGGATGCTGGGGCCATATTACCAGAGGCAATTTAGTGTACAAAGTAATCTAAATTTCAATAATTCTTTGTTTTCTGAAACGTCTTAGGAATTAGAGTATACTGAGCTAAAAGAAAGAGATCTGAAGCTCTATAGATATCTCTTCATCAGTATTTAAGCTTGACATTTAAACTTGAAGCTGGTGTCTATTAGTCAAGGTGAGGATCATTACCCTGTTGATATTGTGGTGTATGGAAGCATTTTCTATCATTTGGATTCACATTTCTAAGACTCTACTTAAGTTCCCTTTCTAGAGCAGTTTTTAGTAAGAGCAACAGGAGTATAAACAAGGTGAATGAGAAAGCAGTTCCATGCTGAAGTTTTGCAGGTTGTAGTGTGAATATTCTCTGTGAAGGATTAAGACCTGCAAGTCCTAACTGTACCTTGATCCTGGTTCAATACAATCTTTTTGTTCAGACTGACCAGGCATGGTAAGTTATGCTGAGTGATATCTAAGATCAACTTTCTCAGACAAACACACTTCTGTGTTCTTTCCTGGAACTGCTCCACACATCTATGTCTGGGTCCAAGCCTTGTTGAAGTGCAGTTATTTTGACAATCCACTAGAGAAAATATCAATTTTTGATTTATTTTTTTTTACAATATTAAATTTTGTGTTAATTTTTTGTGTTATTGCACTTAGCACTGGACAGTACCACATCCATTGAATTATTATAAATAAATTAATTAAATGAGAACAAGTTTTAACTCTTTTTAAAGTTGTGCTTCTTTGAGGCTTGGAATGGCCCAGAGCATACTCTTGAACACAAGTTCATACCCTAACAATACATAATAAACTTTTTTGTCTCTAAGTAGTTCTCTAAGCATTTCTAACAGAAACTGTTAACTAAATTATCATCACAGAATTATGAACAAAAAGTTTTAAATTTAAGTACTGAAATAGTTTCAATGCTTAAAGACCAATAAAAGATGGAAAACAACACTCTCTAACTCTGAACCAAGTCCTTCTTCTGAATGAATGACTTTTTGGTATGACACAACTGTAAAATTTGAACCTTGTCATGAGGTTGCATATCCTCTAAGAGTACAAATTTATGAGAAATTTTTCTCATAAGAAATGCCAGAAAATTAATGTTTCCAACATATTAATCTAAAATATTACTTAGAATTCAGAAAGGATAAAAAAAAAAAGAACATTCATGTGCATCTATTATTGGTAAATAAGACATTATAATACAGTAGCAATGACATTTCATGGGTTTTCAAAAAATTTCCTGGGTTGTTTTTTTTTTTTCTGTAAGTCATGGTTTGGTCCAGTTTGGATGCTAATTATAAGACAAGAAGTGTACTTACAAAGGAGAGTTTTTTAAAACATAAAATATGTTTGTAGAATAATAGAATAATGATTTTTCTCCTTTTCTTTCCCTTTGTAACTTTAATCTGTGACAAGAACTCTGCATAAAATTTCATTTGAATTAAAATTATTCTTATTCTCATTTCATCTGTAAATCTCAGTGTAGCTCTAAAATGACTAAGAGATTAGCTATGCAATAGAGCAGTTTTTATTATTTGACATTCTCCATAGAATTTCTGTGTGAAAAATGGTCATAAGGGAAACAACAGCACTATTCTGTTTTCTTCTTTTGAGGCCATGGAATTATTCCAAAAATTACCTTAACCCATTATATTTA
The DNA here is from genome assembly GCA_024611195.1 of Ceyx melanurus. Classification (NCBI taxonomy): domain Eukaryota; kingdom Metazoa; phylum Chordata; class Aves; order Coraciiformes; family Alcedinidae; genus Ceyx; species Ceyx melanurus. Next base: position 15,877 of record JANHGL010025747.1, read on the forward strand.
TGACAGCAAATTGTATTTGGAGATTTTACAATGGATTTTTCAGTGATCTGGAGCTGTTTTCCATCTTCCTGGCACCACAAAGCAGCTGTAAGTTCTCTGCACTGGTTGGATTTGCAGCTGCTTTCTGCTGCCAGCATGACACAAAGCAGCAAGAGCATCCTGGTGAATCTGTTTTGTACCTGATATCCCTTAGATTAGATATATATCTATATATCTTTGCATATCACTGCTTAGGACTTTGAAAATTTAGTTTACAGAGCAGAAAACATAATGAGAAGAACAGGACAGACAGACCAACAAGTTAACTGGCTAGCTTTTGTTAAGGAGTTAGATACAGATGCAGTTCAAAGTCTTTAGACCAGAAATTCCTCATGTATTTCTCAAGGATTTATATACTGTATATACAGCACATTACACAGATACGATCTCTCATTGCCTGTGCTAAGTCCTTGCCTTCCTGGGGTTTTGATTAGACCTTGACTAAATTTCAGCACACTCTACTTCCTTCCATGAGAAATACCACTTTTTCTTTTACAACCATGACTGTTCTGCTCTTCGGGTCAGTTTACAATCTTAGTTTTAGTTTAGTTTAGTTTTGTTTTTTTCACCTGTTAAAGTTGATGGCTTTCTCTAAGAAAGTATAATCTAAGTACTCAGGTTTTCATCTGTGTTGCCCTGTTCTCATTGAATCCGGAAGTATCAGCTTGCCCTAAGTACTTCAGAGCTCAGGAAAGGAAGGTGACCTGCTTCAGTCATTCACAGAATGATTCAAAAACCACCAATCCACCTTGATTACTTCCAGCTGTACCACAAGTCCTGCTTGAAGCATTTCTGAGCTGTGTCAGGAAGAAGAGACAATCCTTGTATATCTCCAGAGGTAACTGTACTGTCCTCTCTAAGTTAGATGAGCAAATGGTTTCCATGGCATCTGGGTCAAACAACTCAGTATCATAGACTGCTTTTTTTTTTTCCTCAGAATTAATTCAAAGTTCTTTAGTGTAGCAAGGTAAAATAAGAGATAATGTCTATTGTAGCTCTATTTTTTCTTTTTCCCAAAATGAAACAGTTTCAAAAAAGTCAGCATGATGAGTCTTAATCTGGCCTACAAAATATATCCATGAATATTTCAGTCATAACTACATATAAAACTATTCAATGAAACCAGACTAACACATGTATATGATATTCTTTTGCATGTACTGAGAACTGTGGAACTAATTATTACATCAAAGAAAATAGATAAAAATTCTTATTATTTCTATCTCTACAATGTCAGAAGAGATGTTTTTATTTTACTTTATTGTTTAGCTGGAGGTAGATTGCTCTGTGCTTTTAAAATGGAAAGATCTATTCCCATGGTATCTAAAAGTGTCTGGTCAACCACTGTGTTTAGCATAATGAAGTTACAAGATGGCTTTTGCTTGTTGTGGATTGATTGTTATGCAAAATACTCCCTACAATGAAGCTGGGGATATTGGTCTTTATTGGTCTTCTTTTGTGGTTAGGGGCACCACACACATTTGTGGTGTAAAGATTAAAGTAAACTAGTGATATAAATCCAATGGCACTACAACTCTAAAAAGTATATTTTTTAAAACCAGTATAGTTATCTCTATAAGGAATCAACCAAATTATACCTGTAGATACATATATACAAACACATAGAAAACACTGAAACACATTACTTTTCAAGTAAAAATAAAACCCATTTTGATTTGAGGTCCTATTTTTAAAATCTGACTGTCTTTAGCATTAGTTTTTCCAGTTGTACAAAAAGCCACTTACATATTCCTTATCAACTGAAAACTTACTCTGGGACAATTTATTCCTATACCATAATGGCTCAAAATAGAGATGCCTTATAGAGTATAATATTTTTATGAGGAAATAAAAGCTTATTTTTAACATACTCAAAAACTTGATTTTTCTTTATTCTACCAACATTACAATAGTCCAGAAGATTAATTTATACTTCCTTTTTATTTTAGGAGCTTTTAATTTGTTGGTTTGGAGTTTTTTTGTGGGGAGAGGGGAAATTGAGATGATGGGATGTCCGGCAAATAGATTGAGAAAAGACATGGTAAAATGAGGAATCAGGATTTTAGCTCAGTTCCACAAGACTTCTGGGTAAGAGTACTGCTGTCAGCAATATTTCTAATGTATACAATGTCATTGCATTTCCAACATCACATCAGTAATGGTTCTTCTGTCTGGGAAGAGGATATACATCTATTCCACCAATGGAAATTTTGCCATTGGAAATCACAGTGAAAATGCCTACACCTGAGCCAGTCACAGCAAGTCTTTCCAGTCATCAGGGAAAAAAAATGACATGTTTAGAGGAAAACACATCTGAACTAGTTTTTATATGAATGATAGCCCTGAAATACTATCTTTTTCTTCTTAGCCTCTTTGGACTATAAAGACTGCTGAGGATGTCTAATCTGGGTATACACATCTAAATCCAGATGGATAAACACTTCCTTGGTCTTTATCCACTGACAATCTTAAGAAGGTTGCTTTATTCATAAGGTTTGTTCTGTGAAAAGTAGGTAAACAACAAGTTCTGTGCCTGTGAAAGCATAATCTGATGGTAAACAAGAGCTTGTAACAGAAGCAGCCAGGACACTACTGGCTTGGTGTGCAGAAGTAAGTGCTGGTACAGAAGAGCACTCATTGCACACCACCCAGCCTGAAGGATAACATTTAAAGACATACACATATGCCATAGGAACCTACTCGTACTAATTAATCCTGATCATCTACCCACATTATAAAACCACTGTTACTTGGCAAACAGAAATACAGTCTTTTGCCAGATCCACAAAGAGTCACCTCCTGCTGGGGTTAATTGAAGCAGAGAAAAATGACAGGTTAATCACTTTGCACTCTCAGAAGGCAGCTATGGCAGAGAAAAATTAAGGCCAAAACACAAGCCTGTTCCTCAAACAATGCTCTTCCTAAATCTCATACATTGCCTTTCCTTGTCATAGAACACTTGTCAAGAACTCATTACATTGGAAGAGCCTCAATGTCACTGGACTTCCTAGAGATAAGCCTGATGTTAGTATACTGAATGGGATTTTTACAGAGCAGTTCAAGATCACAGGTGAATTGAAAAATAAAGTCTCATCAAAATAAACTCAGACTTAGTATAGGTATTTTGTATTCAAATCCAAAAAGGATGAAATTTTCTCACTGGAAATAACCACACAGGTTTAGAAAAAAAAAACAGGTTTAGAAAAAAAGCAAAACCAATCAAACAAACAAAAAACAACCAACCAAACAATAAAAACCAACACACACAAAAAAAACCCACCAACCATCATTTCAACTCAATAAGTAGAGCAAATTCAGCCAGTTAACTTTACTGCTACATTTAGCAAACCTCAGTGCACTTTTGTTGAGAACCAAAATAATGTGTTCTGTAACAGTAAAAGAGTTACCGTGTAATTACATGAACCTAGAGAATATATTTGATATTTACGTTCCATAATTTAAAAGCACTGACAATAGTACTAATCACTGAGAAAAATAAACCTGCAGAACCATAGCAACCTATTCTAACACATAGCAGTTTAGACAGATAATACTGGGAGGAAAGAAGAAAATATAACATGTTTCCTGCCTTTTATTTAAAAACAAAACCAAAAAAAAAAGACTGTTAGGAGACTATTTGCTCTTAAAAACATACTTCTTTGCTCATTAAAAAGTGGAAAAGTCTATAAACTCCTCAAAAAAAAAAAAAAAAGGCAGAAAGCTTTCCTCCTTACTGGATGTATAACATCTGAAGCTAAATATAGATTATCATTGAAGCAAGATGGCCAGCAAGTGTCTTCCGAGCAGCATGTGTCTCTTAAGCAGTTCCAGTCTCCCCATGCTGGAAGTGCACCACATGTCTGATAGAAAGGCTGCTGAAAAATATCAGCCTCCAGCTGCGTTGTATTTCCAGCATATATCTAGGCAGTTGAAGTCCCCCACAAGTACAAGAGCAGGTGAAACTGAAACTTCTCCCAGCTGCTTATAGAATATTTCATCTGCCTCTCTGTCTTCATTGGGTGGTCTGTAACAGACTCCTACAACAGTATCAACCTTGTTTGCCTTCCTCCTGATTCTAAGCTGTAGACACTCACCCATATCATCACTATAATTAAGTCCTAACAGTATTAACAGTCCCTCACATACAGAGCCACACCAATACCTCTCTTTCCTTGTCTATCCCTTCTGAAGGGCTTGTAGCCATTCATTGTGGCATTCCAGTTGTGTGAGACACCCCACCACATTTCAGTGACAACTACTATACCATAGCTTTCCTGATGCACCATGGCTTCTGATCCTCTTGTTTGTTCTCCATGATACATGCACTACTGCAGATGCACTTCATCTGTGCTAATGTTCCTGACACCTTTCTGTGGGTGGAAGCCTTAATTTCCTACCTGATCATTCTCAGATATTTCCATGGCTGCTAACACATCAAAAACTCTTGCACCTTTGCTGCCTCCAGCCCCTATCTTCCACTGAAGCAGTAGAATGACAGTCTTCACTAACACATCATCCTGCAAACACTAGCGTGTTTCCCATAATCTTATCCCTAGCTGGCTCGTTTATAATTCCTCCCCCCTTCCAGTCTAGTTTAAAGCTTTTTCAATGAGCCTGGCTAATTCCTGCCCCAGTATCCTTCTCCCCCTCTGAGACAGGTGGATCCTGTCCATTGGCAACAGGCCTGGTGTTATGTATACCAACCCATGATCAAAGAACCCAAAGCCCTGTCGATAACACTAGCCTTGGAGCCAGGAATTGATCTGCTGACTCCTCCTGTTAAATTCCTCATCAGTCCCTGAAACTGGAGGGATGGAGGAGAATATTATTTGTGCTCCCGATCCCTTAACCAGCTGCCCAAAGACCCTAAAATCTCTTTTGGTTTTGGACTTCTTGTGGCCACATCATCATTCCCCACCTGAAAAAAACAGAAGCAGGTAATAATCTGAAGTCCTGACCAGGGTGGGAAGTTTTCTAGACACATCCTTTGCCTTGGCACCAGAGAAGCAGCAGAATTCCCTATGAACAAGGACCAGTCTGCATATTGCACCCTCTACACCCCTCACAAAGAAGTCACTCATAACAATGACCAATCTGTTTTTCTTTACAGAATCAGTTTTGATGCATACTCTTGGGTGACTTAGCCTTGGTGACAGTCTTGGCCCAGGTGAACCATCTTCCCTGTTATTATTAACCAGTTATTTCTGTAAGGCCTCATTACTAGTCAGTTTCTCCTATAGGACACCACACGTGTTTTTCAAGGGCACATTGGAGGGGCTACTGGAGAGATGCACTGCCATGTCATGTAGGAACTTTTTAACCATTGACCCCTGTCCTCTAAATCACCATGCTCAGCCCTGTAGATAGAAGATGAGGAATACTATGTATTAGCTCTGGCTGCCTGGTGGGTTTGTTTCAGGGAGGGCAGGAACAGAAGGTAGGGTGCAACTCCAGAGCTCTATTGCTTTCTCAAACTCCCTGATAGTCCTTAACCTGCTTAAGTCGTCCCAGAGTTCTGCTACTATTCAGAGGAGTTCCTCTTCCTGGGCACACCTCTCAACAGGTGTGCTCACTACTCCATCTCAGTTCAATGCTTGAGTGTCAGTGTGTTCTCAGGAAAGCTCTGTCTGTGAAGCTGAATCCTAACTGGTGGGTGCAAAGCCCAGGGATGCCATAGTCTTCTGCCAAATGGTTACTGTAGCAGAGCTTTCAGCACCTTACCACTTGAGCTGCGGATGGCTGCAGATCATAAGGAAATCTGAAAAGCACTGGAATTAGAAAATAGAATATTTTCTTGTATGTTTTTACATTACATTCGTGAGAATTATTTGCTTTTCCAGTTACATCTGAAAACAGTGAGAGTATTAACACTACAGCACAGAGCTTTTTCCCTATTATTGACATCTTTCCTTGAAAAGATATTAAGAGACTTGTTTTCTATAATTCTCATGTTAGTCAGAAAGCAGCTGCTCATGTTTGCAACACAAATGTCTAGAAAATATCACAGAGATTTTCTTCTGCTCTTTTATATGTAAGTTTAAGTGCACTAATTCCTAAACATTTTTTTTGTTAAGGTTTGTAATATGTGACCAGTACTACTATAATTAAACAAATAATTTTGGTTTAATGGAACGAGATTGTTTGTCTATGACTTCTAAAAGGTATGAATACATAAAATATTTTATGAGGCTTTTAAATGCTTGATGACTGAGATTCAGCATGGTCTGTTCTCATGCTGGATGGCCAGGAACAAGAGGCCTCTTTTATTGTTCCCTGTAAAACCAGTGAAATGGAACCAATTGAAATATCGTGCACTGAGTCACAGACACAGGATAATAGTGCTTTTCTGAATGGTAAGAACACAACAAAGTGCATCTCAAGAGCTTTGTTTGTATGGAGCAGACCTCTCCTCAGAATGGACTGTCTGAAGAGGCTTTGCTTAATGCACTGTTTAATGGAATGGCTCTTCAAGCTCTCCCCACTCCATTATGACATGTGCACTACTGCTCCTTGGCTATGAGAACAGAAGCAAAACAACAGGAAAAAAAGGCTGTGGTTTACTTGACCCAAATGACTTCCACTCATTTTCCAAAATGTACAAGTATCTAACAACAGAAAATGTCAGGAAAAATCAACATTCAAAACATATGAACTTGTGATGGTAATAGACCTTCTATGCATTAAAGGCTTATTTATATGGTGGAAATGATAGAATTTTCACTGGAAATTGAAATCACAGATACCTTGTGATTGTGATGCTATTCGTGAAGTACAAATTGCAAAGTAATGACAAATCTTCTGTTACATCTCTGCAGCTTGAGTGCATAAATAAGGTACAAATTTAATATAATAACCCTCTACAGCAATTTTTACTCCTTTTGTTTGTATGTGGTTTTTAATACCTTAGCAGAATTCGAGAGTGTAAATGCCTCTAACAGTTATATGTGGGCACTGCTTATGTAAGCACACATCTTAGACAATATTACAAATAATATGGCATAGTGAAATGGTGAGCACCACTAATTACATAGAAATGCTTGTCATCTATGGAGTACAGCTTTTGTTTTCAATAACAAATGACCAGGGCAAGAGGTGAAGGAGATGTAAAGAAACATTTCTGTAAGAGGCAATTGTGCTTTGCTTCACTCTGTCCGTTTTCACAAAGAAATCTAACTATGTTAGGGCACATGCACATGAATTCTTTACAAAGTCCAGTATGCAATGCATTGAATCCTGAAGGTTTAATTGCAAGTGAACACTGGAATCCCAATCCAATTCTCTTTGGGGTACTGTAGAAATGAGACAACTGCTTCCTCTTTCTAGGAGAAAGATTGGATAAAAATTAAAAGACACAAGATTAAAAACAAAAGAAAGAACATACTGTACTAGTGTAATGTATTTGATTGTTAAGTTTAACTGATCACAAATTTGGAATCATGGAACAGTCAGTGTAATACACTGCTTTTCAAAATACTAAAGATGATTAGACAGAACAGCACTTTTATCTACCACTGCAAAAGATCAGTAGTATTCTTAATTAAATAACTACCCCTAAACATCTTCATTCAGAGTACATTCAGAGAAAACCTCAGATGAACATATTTGATGTAAAAGACTCCAAGAAGTCGTGCATGATGGCTTACATTTTATGCAAAAGGATTTTTCTTACTTCTATGATTATCTATCATCTGAATAATGAAAAAAGTATATTTTGAAATAATACATGTCAAATTCATTATCCATTTTTTTCCTACACAAATTATGGCACTCATACCCTACTATTATGTCTCCTGTATGACCAGAACTACTGAAGCTGAGAGACAAATTGGATTTCATACCATTCATTGGCTGTAGTTAACAGACTATGCATCACTTTTCTGTAATTCAAGGTATGCATTACTCATCACCTCCCAACAGTCAACAAAGAGAAGTAGCTGCCATCTCACATTAGATAGGAGTAGGTTCTGCCTAACTCAGACAATGACATCTCCTCTCTCTACTGGTGGTGGAGTGTGCTGAGGGCTGCAAGATGTGGGTCAATTTGTCCTTTGTCATTCCAGTTGGTTTTTTCTGACCCCTCCATCCCATGAACAGACATTGTCTTCACACTTACAATTGCACACCTCCTTTGTTTCTTGATGCTTATCAATTCCATCTTCTTCTTTTATGTCCTTTCTCCCAGATAGTCTTCCTTACCATATCTGTAGTTCATAATGATCTAGCCTAATCCTGGACACTGCACCTTCACACACTCTCTACACCAGTAGAGCTTCAATTAATATTTAAACATTTCCCCTTATTGAATTTTCAGACTGTTGGCAGTTATGCTGTCTGTAAATTATTCTAGGGAAAAATGTTTGTGTTTATAGATTTGTTTCTATTTAGCAATATTAAAATGACATGATGTATTTTTATAGATAAAAAAAAACAAACACAGAATACAATATAATAAACAGATCAAACTTGAACATCTCACCTTGAACAAAGATTCACCTTCTCCCTAGTGCATAGAATCATAAAAGAGAAAATTGTGAGCTGAGTTTGAGAAGCCAGAGGAACACAAACCTAAAATACGACATAATATCTTTTCTTTGACTCCCTGTAACAGATATTTGCATCTGTAGGATCATCTTTTAGATGTCTCCATTTATTAATTCCTGGGCTTTTTAAGGTGCTTCACAAAGAAGTTTTTTTATATAGCCTTGTGTGCTAAAAATGTAATTTGACATTTTGAAGAAAATAATTACACACAGATGTTCTATTTACAGTCTACTTGCACAAACGTGCACACAGAAAATTTTTTGGACCACATGCCTATTATTTCAAATATAGTTAGTATCTATTTGTTGATTAAAAAATAAAGTTTGTATATAAAGTAGCATACAAAATCCGTATCTTAACTTGAAATTAAATAGAATGCTGAATTTGGCATTTATTAATACAAAACAAATGCAAGACCTAAAAGAGTAATACATACAGCAATAACTGATATCAAATTTAATACACAGGCTTAACTAAATCTTCTGCTTTGCCTTTCTTAAAAGACAAAAGAATAAATATTTACCAATATTCAATATTTTAATTGAAAAGGAATGATTTTTTTTTCCTTCCACATATATTAAGAGTTTTATTTGGTTTTCAAATTTATATTTTTAGTTTATTTGGTATATTTTATTTTTTTTTTACTTCATAGTCCAGGGTTAAAAACTGCAGCATATTCAGAAGGACTACTTGAAACTGAGATGTTATTCCTGCTGTTGCTTCCTACCCCTTGGCCTTGCACTCCAATCACAATTCCCAAGTTACATCTGCCACTTTTCTTCTGGATCATTTTTTGTCCATACCTGCTAACTTCAAAAGAAAAGCATAATAAATCCATTCTTACTTTTTTTTTTATTTTTATTTTTTTTAATTCCAGGATTAGTAGGCTGCATTGGAAATTAAAAGCTGTTGGTATTCTTTCCCTTCTAATCTTTGGGTACTCTCCTGTTGTGTCTATTCTCAGCCTTTGTTTTACTACTTAATACTGTTAGCAAATGTCAGTGTTCATCAGTATCATGGTTTGTTTTACCACAGGAAATGTCTTCAGTTGAATAGAAATTGTAGGTAAAATGCCATTAGAGAAACAATGATAAGTATTGAGAAACAGTTCTTCAGGATGATATTTTCACTATTATTTTATAGCTTCCAGAGAAATAACCTCTCCTGATAGACAGAAGAAGTGAGAATTTTAATACACTGTCATGCCCATCTTCCCAATACTTGCTTCACATTATCTCCCAAATGAGAGTGGGCACAGTGAAAAGAAAGAACATTTCCACAATATATCTAACCACCCAAAGACACATTTTCTACTGCTCTTGAACTTTGTAGAGGTTCTACAGCAAATGTACTGGTAGGAACATCATACTGCCAGTTGTGTTTAGTGTGTGCCATACCACTTGTCCTAACCCAACAGGGTCATGGCAAGGGAAGAAAGGCAAGGCAAGAGGACAGGGGAAAAAGAAAGAGGGAAAGAGCAAAGGAAGGGAAATAAATTAATATTTGTTCCTCACTGTTGTTCAGTTAATATGGCTGGACTTAGGTACGATCCAAACTGTTCATGTTAAGATCTGCACAAAAGTAGAAAAAATTATATAACCTACCTATGTGTATACATATATTAATTGTACTGAGTCTGGATGTGTTGGAGTTAATTTTCCTCATAGAAGACAGTATGGTACTGTGTTTTGGATTTTTGACTAAAACAGTGTTGGTTACACTGATGTTTTGTCTGTTGTTAAGCAGTGGTTGTACAACCTTGAGGTTGTTGGGTTTGGGGATTTTCACTTTTTTTCCCCCATTCTGCTCCACCCCACAATGAGTAGGTTGAGGATACAAAAGAAGTTTGAAAGGGACACAACATCAGCAGTTGACCCAAACTGACAAAAAGCATGTTCCAAGCAACATAACATCATGTTCAGCAATAAAACTGCAGGTTAGTAGCTATTGTTTAGAAACTAGCTGGTCTTCTTGTGGGAAGTGTGAGTGATTATCTTCACATCAATTCATCACTTGTTCGTTGTGTTTTTTCTTTCTTCCTTTTTCCTCCACCTCTTAAAATGTCTTCATCTTGACTAATGAGTTTTCTCACTTTTCCTAATTGCTGCCATGTCCTGCTGGAGCAGAGGAGAGCAAGCAAAAAGCTAATGACCTTTATCTGCTTACCAAGGTCAACCTATCACTATATAAAAATTATGCATTTTCAGGTTTCTGAAAAAGAAATAATTTTGTTGCTTATCAAGAACATGGTAAAAGAGAACACTTCAACTCATAGGAAAGAGGTCTGGTAAGGGGGATAGTGTAATTTATAGAAAGCTCATATGTCCTATGAAGATAATCTTAAATTTGTGTGGGGTGTATAAGCATGAGTACAGAATACATAAATATTCATTGGAAAGAGAGAGAGAAGAAGTGAGAAATTATTTAGGAGTACATGAACATAGGATAAGAGAAAGATCATGTTTAGCTCTTCCTTTTATTTTTGTCTCTAAGTTAATTTTGTAAAACTAGAAGGTTCCATTCTCTAACAGTGTGGGGACTTGATGATTAATAAACATTCTCAGCAATGGAAGATCTTAGTGTTCCCTAAATTTTTTCTATTAAGAACTAGTCAAAGATTTTATTTCATTCAGAATTTATTCTACTGTTGGGGGTTAAACATGGCAAGATTACAAATTTAGATTCACAATAGTAAAAAGCAGTTAGTCCCTACAGCTGAGGTTAGGTGCCACTCTATTTAAATCACATGACTTAAATAGCATCCTTCTCATTAACTTTATTCCACAATAGCCATCTTAGTATTTATCTGTGTGATTACTTTTGTGGATTGCATTCAATAACTCATTTTCTCTATCCACAGTACATGAAAATGAGAAGATATCCTTTGTAAAATGTATTCAATGTGAATAGACTAGTCAAAAATAGGATGCAAAAGGCTGAAGGAAATTCTCTCAACTCTAAGCTTAGAACAAAGCTAATTGCTTATTTAATTAATTACCTAATTATTATGAGTTATATTTGTTATTGAAGTATTCATTATAAAAATAGTAGATTAAAAAAAAAAGACTGAAGATGCATAAATACTTATTTGTAGCTTATAACTAATGCAAACTGTTCTAAATGCTGCAGCTATTTCACAGCAAGCACTTTTTTCCCACCTTGCACTAAAGTACTAGTGAATGTCAAGCTATTTAATCACAGCCTTTTTTTCTATCTTGTAACCTTTTTCTGTAGTTTTCCTCTCTACACTGCCTCAATCTCTATTAAAGCTATATAGGCTTCTCAAAAGGTAGAGCTTGCTAAAAGCACTCATGGGAAGGTCAATGTGTAAAACGCATGTAACAGTTCATTATTTTCAGGACTAAGTACAAGTAATGTTGTGAGAATGTTTTAAATAAGCAGTGAATAGACAATACAAACCAATACATGCTGGTCCTAATGTATCTAGAAGGATTGTTATTTTTAATGACAATTTTACTGTGTTGTGGTTGACTTGATTGAATTTTTTAAAATATGTGGGCCTTTCTAACCTGGTTCCTTGACAAAGAATAGGAAAAATACTCATAGAAAAATTAATCAGGAAGTAAATATCCAGAATATGCTGTTTAATGCCTTATTTTTCCCTTGGTTTTGGTGTTTTGTTCTGTTGGTTTGTTTTTTTTTAAAAAAAAAACAACTGTGTAAAGTCGAAGTCTTTGCCAACTGAATGGTATCTATTGACAAGAATTACTTTACTTATTGGATAACCCAAATTAATGAGGTATAAGACACACAACATACACAGCAACTTCAGAGGTAATAAAAAGTAAGAAATGAAATTATGATTTAAAATAACTGGGAAAATAAAAATAATGAAGACATAGTTTGCTCATATATAAAAAATATTTTTATTTTCATCCATGGTTAGAATTATCTTACCTTCACAGATGATAATTTTCAATCGACTTTACAGTAAAGTAACACATACTGACCACATCATGGCATAGGCAATTCCAAACTGTCTGAACAAAATGCAAGCCCCAAAGTTTATATATGATGGAGCCTGATTATATAAGTTACTTAGGGCATATATTTTAGGAAGTTTTCCCTTACTCCCTCCACACTTGTAGGCAATTTTCCCTTTCTATTTGAAAAAAAAGTTTGTCTTTTTCTCATTGTACTGAAATATTCTTAAGCTATTACTCTAAAAATAATGATGAAGCACAAATTTAATGTTAAGGAATCTATTAGGCTCAAAATAAGAGCAAGGACAATAATCTAGGTTTCATCTTTGACTCAGCATGCTCTCCAGAGCCTCATAGCCCAGCTACATCTAATTTTTGTTGATTCATTCTGCCTAATAGCTATAAGATACCATACTCCTCTCTGTCTCTGTAGTCAAATCTCTCCCTAGATCCTCATCATCTCATATTTTGCTTATTGGAAAGTCTTACTTTTCAGCCCTGAGAGATGATCTTGCCTCACTCAAATCTATTCAGAATGCTACTGTAAGGAATATTTTCCTAGCTCACTTCTTCTCCCTTTATGTCCTTCCACTGATTTTTCTATCTCATCAAATATACACTATTTGTCTTTATTAACAGACACCCTAATGGCCAATCCTCACACTATGTACCTACACTTCTGTTTTCTATGAGCCTGTCTACCTTCATCACTCTCGTTACAATTTTCAGAAAGCAATTCCAGGCTTACTCTCGTACTACGAATCTCCTTTAAAAGCCCCCTAGAGCTAGCTTGTAATCCACCATCCATTCTCTTCCTAAACCTGTTATTGGCCATGATACATAAAAGAAACCAAAGCCCCTAAGCAACTAGTGCACTAAAACATAGCCTGTATTGCTAAGCAATGTTTATCTCATTATTTCTTTGCAGTGTTCTGTTAGCATTCTACATTCAGTACTTAGACTATAATCTGATCTAGGGCAAGAAAATACCTTAGCTCTACTTCACACATTACAGCAGAGAAGGGTCACAATTCATTACTTGGATTCCCTGGCAGATGGTGCCACTCCAGTATTTCTAGTACTCTAGCATTCTTTACTATTAGTATTTGCTTTTGGGAATTTCAAATAACACATTTATTGAAAACAATATTTAAAATACACCTAAAAGAGATATTGCAATTTTTAATTTGATTGGAATAAACCAATATGCAAAAAAACTACACTTTAAAAAGTAGAATAGTTTTAACTTATGGGTAGGTAGGATCCCTTTGTCTATGTGATAAACAACACCACTCAATCTAGTCTCTATACACAGACAAAGGAGGGAAAATATCAGGGAATTATACTCCAAAAATTCCTCTTGGCATCCCCTCCCTGCAAGAGTCCCAGTGTGACAAGTTTTAATGTCAACAGATATTTAAACTAAACTTTACCTATCTTTTGTCTTTATGTGTGTATACAGTAACAATATCAGTAACATATAATAGTCAACTTTAAGACTTTTTATACTTTTTGTAATATCCATTACAGGTATGATAATCTTTTAAAGTTTCTTAAAAGCAGATAGTACATGCTACCTCTAGCACAGAACTCCAAAAGTAAGACTTCTGGGATAAGAAGAATGGGTAAAGTTTTCACTTAAATTACCTGAGAAATATGCTCAGGCCATTACTGCATCTGTCACAGGTGAGGAAACTACAGTTATGCATCATTTATCCATTTAATGGTTTACAGCACCAACTATTCTAGAGAGGTCACAAATCCACTGGAAATCGTCAAGAACTAGATTCTGTGCCTGGTACTTATGATTTAGTGTGGAAGAATCCATAATGTCTGTGCAGCCAGGCAGCTGGTTGCACATCTGAGGTAGCTCAAGTGTGTAGATAATGTTGCTTTAGTTCATTTGAAACTTATGCTCCTTAAAATAATTTAAGATTGACCTTTTTCATATGAAAGCACAGCTTTTCAATGAGTCCAAGAAGCAAACTTTCCCATGCTAATAATATATAAAGGATGGTTTTAGCTGGTATCAATCCACTGTGGAAGAAATGAAGGAGATCATTGCAATTTCTGCTCTGCAGCTATGCTATACAGATTATGGGAAGAAAATAGTTAGAAAATCTGTTATGTAAATGACCCTAAATGTATGAATATAACATACATGGATGAAGTTTAGAACTACTGAGGTGCCCTGGGTAATCCTAATCTTGATAATTGACTAGTATCTGAGGAAAGAGTTTTCTTCTTTCCCTAATAAATCATTTGTGGAAAAAAAATTCCTACAGGGCTAATAAATGGAATTTTCCCAATAAGAATGTCAGAATATTAAAGCATTGCTTGAAGGCTGCTGAGTTGAAACTCACCCGAGATCATCACCTGGCCATGACTGCAATTGAACTCCTAGCCAAGAAATTATGAACACAGAAATATTTTCAATCCAACATAAAGAAAACCCTCTAAATAGCAATACTTATGCGAATTCACAAAGACTCGTATTCCCCACTGCAACACATTTCTCATTTCCAGTACCTGTTACATGATGATTATTATTCTTTTAATTAAATAATTCAGCAGTTGATTCTCAGGTGTCTGTACCCTGAAAGAGAACAAACAAAACCACAAAAACTTATTACATTCATTACTGGTTTGGGAGGTTAGCTTCTAATACCTCCTATAAAGATCACATCATTAGTTAGTCAAAACTTTCTGGATAGATCCAAAACTACTTTTGTATCAAATATGTCTCACAAAACCTTTAAATGATTATTTTTCTTTGTTCCAATTCATAATTTTCAGTGCTAAGATAGCATTTTCAAACTTATTTAGTGGCTGCACATTTGATAACCAGTGGTAAAATGGCAGAATGACACAAATTTTATGCTCCACTAAGTAGAAAAGTTTGGTTCAGTTTCTGTATAAAATTGTCAATGAATAAAAAAGCAATCCCCTGAAGAGTCTTAAATAATCCATTAAAAAAAGTAGAAATTATATAATCTCAAAATAGTCTTAACATCATACCTGATATTGGAAAAAATACATAGCTGAGTCATCAACACCAAATGTGCTGGTCTTAAAATTGTATTGTACCAATGAACAAAGGAAATGCAAATTATCAAAGGATATATCCAAAAGAAGACTGAGACATAAGGCATGGATTAGCCTCACTGCCTGCAAATTCATTGGTCTCAAGTATAGAAGATGCATACTTGTCTCCAATATAACAAATGAAGAGTGACAGAGTAAGAACATAATTCCCAAAGCAAAACAAATCTGATGGATGCACAGAAGGCTACAGGTACTAGGATGCTCCAAAACTGCAATTCATACAGGCCTTATACATATTATAAATGGACAAAGGAGTAGACAGTTCCATAGTTTAGCTATGATACAGAGACCAAACGATTAAAATGATACTTGGGAAAATCTAAGATTTGTATTTTAGCTTACCCTTAACCAAAGGTGATTAAAACCACAGTCCACTGTGACATACCAGAGTCATTGGACTGCACAAAAGTCAACACATCACTTTTTTAGGACTGGGCAACTCCACAGAAAGAAAATAAAAATCTGTGAATGAAGAGAGTAAGTATAAAAAAAGCACTATTCCATATGTAAGGATATAGGGAGTTTTCTTAAGGCACATTCCTGAGTTCAACCAACTCTACTTGAAGGATCATCTGTTGTCTTAAGCCTGTAGTTGTAAAATTCATGATGTTAGAGGCCAGATTTGTCTAAATTTACCCATGTTCTGTACCATCTGATGGACTTACCTCTGCCTTTTATTCCTCTTGTGCCCTTAATCAAGGGTAGGTTCATCTGTTGATATCAGATATGTAATTATTAAGAAATCTATCATTTTTCCAATACTAAATAGATCTTAAACACAGACAAAGGGAACAAGAGGAAGATATTAATAAGGTGGAATCTTAGTACGTTTTTACTCAGAGCTAAAAACAAATGAAGTTACAAATAAGCAACCTTATTGTATTCTGCTACAATTATCATTAGCATTTTTTTAGTACTGTGAGTTAAAAAAATTCAGTGTGCATATAGTTAAAAAGCCAGATAAGTGATGCGTTTACTGTCACACATGGAGTGCTGTCATGGTTTAACTCCAGGCAGCAGCTCAACCCCACAGAAATGCTCACTCAGACACTGGCACTAGGATGGGAACAGAATAAGAGGGGTAAGAGTGAGAAAATTCATGCATTGAGATAAAACCAATTTAATAGGTAAAACAAAAGCTGCACATGGAATTCATTCAGAACTTCCTGTGGGCAGGCAGGTGTTCAGCCATCTCCAGGAAAGCTGTGCTCCATCATGTGTAACGGTCACTTGGGAAGACAAACACTGTAACTCCAAATGTCTCCCCTTCCTCCTTCCTTCAGCTTTTATGGCTGAGCATGATCACACCTCTTTGGTAAACTGGTGTCAGCCGTCCCAGCTGTGTCCCCTCCCAACTTCTTGTGTACCCCCAGAGTACTTCCTTTGGATTGAGAAGCACTTTGCTGTATCACTGCCCAGAAACAGCTAAAACATCCCT
This sequence comes from Ceyx melanurus, assembly GCA_024611195.1. Lineage (NCBI taxonomy): Eukaryota > Metazoa > Chordata > Aves > Coraciiformes > Alcedinidae > Ceyx > Ceyx melanurus. The sequence continues at coordinate 32,944 of JANHGL010025747.1, forward strand.
GTGTTATCAACATTGTTTTAACACAAAACCAAAACATAGCCCCCATATAAGCCCTTAAGATAAAAAAACAAACAAACAAACAATTAACCTTGTCCCAGCCAAAATCAGTACAAGTGCATTACATTATAAATATGTATTGCAATCCTGATTCATACAAAACTGGAAAGAACAAATTCAGACGATTTAGGGGCAATCCTGGGGCAAATATCCATGAACTCCAGACAATACTTCTGTCTTTCATTTGGTTGCACATTGAACTGTGAGAGAATATGTTCCATATGGATCATTACCAGTTTACCTGAACCATTTTTTAAGTAAAAATGGACCAGAGAATTCCACAATGAAGCCAAATGGCCATCAATATATATCCCTACATGCAAACATCACTCTGCTCACTATGAATTGCTCCTTTCTATCAAATGGGCAGCTGTATTCCATCACTTATATCCTCAGCATGAGTTTAAGGTGTCCTTCTATGTTTTGTTCTATTCCACCATGAAGGTAATAAAATTATAAGTCACCAGAGGAGGACTCTGCTCAGAGAGGAAATCACACAAGCTCTTAACCAGATGCAGGTGGAGCAAGAAGGCTTAGTACTAATGTACTGTTTGATCATCTAGAAGCAACTGCAAATCTAATCAGATCCCTATGTTGAGAACTTTACGAACAAAAACCAGGCACATACACTCAAAGCAGAGGAGATGATATAACCTCATCCAAAGCCTCCTGTTGCTTTCCACATCCCACAATAATCATTTAAGTCTGAATTGTATGAGACTTAGCCAGCTTGCTCTCATCTGTGTCTGAGACTCACCCAGACACAGGAAAATATTTGACAGCTTTTTATTTGGGGTGAGATAGAGGTATAAAGCTCCATGTCACGATCATGCTGAAACCATCATATCTATAGTTTCATTTTCTGCAGTAAAGCAATAGAGGTTTGTGTCAAATCTGATTAAATTTTACAGGATTTCTATAGCAGTTGTTACACCTAACTTTAACCATCTTTACTTTTAAAAGGAGAGGGAGATATTGTCAGAGCTACCAGTATAAAACTGCTGCAATACTTCCCCCACTAAGGCACTTAAAATATTAATTCATAGATTATGTTTAAAATGAAAAGATTAAACATATTTTATAATGAAAATATAGCTATTGTTTGTTTTAATTCCATAGAACTGCAACTTTAACGGAAGCTTTGAGTACATGGGGGATTTTTCAGTGACAGTAATGTACAAGTCAGTGACAACAGTCCTAGAATGTGACTCTCATGGAAGAGCAGGGGGACAAAAATAAATAAATTCAGGGACATGGTTTGATTATCTTAAGGGTGTTTTCCAAACTGGGATGCTATGATTCTAGGGAAAGCCAGAAGCATGTATCTCTGGATTAATGGCCAAAATCAGAGGTAAAGTAACAGACCATAGACAGGGAAAGCTTTTTGTTACACAGTAACAAACAGTTGTTTTTAATGAAACTTTTCATCTCATTGGCCAGAATAATTTGCTTTCATCAGTACAGTAGAAATATAGTCCTAAAAAATATTGCCTATCTGCATTTCCACTCACCAATAGATAATTAATATGGACAAAAAATTAGATGATCAAAACAACTCTGAAGTTGTTCAGTAAGTAGGAGGAAAGATTAAATGCATTCACAAAAGTTTATGTTTTTTTGAAACAGCAAAACAAATATTCTTAGCAAAAATTCACGTACAATTTCAATAGCAGATGAAGTGAAAGAGGAAGGTACTAATTTTTTGTTCTTTCAATTCTTTTAAAGCAAAGACAGAGATTTATTTATCAATGCATCTCAGTTATAACAGCCAGGAAATAGAATCTTAATTCTACCCATATTCCTGCCCACCTTCCCCTTTAGCCAACACAAAAGCAACAAACAAATATCAACTACTGTATGTCTGAATTGAAGGATAGTCAATAGACAGGAAAAAAGAATGTTAATTCTTAGTCTCCACATGTAGTACAAGTTTCTGTATAGTACCTAAGGACTGTTACCATATGATTAGAGTGCTTTAGAAGCAAATAGTAGTGGCAATAACTAGTATAATTTGAACACAATCCCTGTGAAAACAGTAATTACTTCACTGAAACAGAGGTTATGTTATTTGCATTTCTCCAGGACATACACAGTTATGTGTGAACAGACTGCGAACATATTGTAGGTATGTACTCTATCATCAATTAAGACTCCTTTTTAAATAAAGGGCAATCACTCTCAGAAAGCCAAATAACTGTGAGCTCAATCATTGCCTTTTGTAGATCAAAATTCCCGAGAGAAAGGAAAAAGAAGGCAAACTGGAAAACCTATGTAAGTTTTCACAACTCCCATCAGCAAACATGAGATAATATTTTTTTAAAACTAATTTTAGGTATGCTTTTTGCTCGTAGTAGAATTTTACAGCAACCAGAATATAATGTTCAAATATGTTCCAAATTATTACAGCTACTACTAGCATTGAAAAAAATTAAAAAAAAAAAAAAAAAAAATTAAAATAAAATTTTAATCTGAGTGTTCTGAAAGCATGAAAGAGTTAATTTTTCTGTAACTAGTTCATATGACAGTTTCACATACATGGTTTTTATTATACAAATATAGTGTAGGAGCATGTCAGTTCATAACTTTTTTAGAAAACATCTTAAAAAAATACAGAAGAATAAACTTTATACATTGTATCATGGAGAAGAAGGCATGAAGGCATGTGTGTGTATATTACTTTTATGTGTTTCTTCTTCCAAATATATAATTATTTTTATATGCAATTCAGAATATTTTTTTCTATTCAATTCAGAATATTTTTTCAAGAATAACAGCACTTCTATGTATTGAAATATTTCAGTATTGTTCATAGATGTTAAACAAGTCATCATGCATGAGACAAACTCTCTTGCAGTTTATCTCCCTTGAAATTAATGGAGCTGCTTCAGGAATTAATTCAACCCAATCTTTTCAGCTATGTCATAAAACAGATCAGAGGAAAGAACCTTTTAGTAAGTGGCAATACTAGAAAATACTAAAACCTAAAGGACCGGAATCAAACTGCTGGGTAAATTAAAAGAAAAGAAATCCATCTTCACAAATGTGACTGCACTGTAATATTGATCACCATCTTGCCTTCTTACTGCTTTTCAGCATATGCAACCATAGGTCTCCAGGCTAATATGGCTTATAAAGGCAGTATGTTGTGTAATAACACAGGCATGACATCAGCAAAAAATATTTTAAATGGATATCACATGCATGGGACATTGATCCTGATTTATTGTAATAACATTCTACAGTCAAGTACAAAATATGCTCCATGAGTATCCTTTAGTGATTGAGTTTCCATTTTGTTCCATTGCCTATTATACTTGTCTAATTCCAAGAACAAGAGACTATGTCACCAAGAAACACTATTTTTTTTCTAATTCTACCACCTACTCTGTTTAAAAAAATAAATAAAAGGTGCTACTTATTTCAAATCTTTTCTTGAGGGACTCCACTAGTCACAGGCCTCCAGCCAGACTCTGCTCCACTGACCACAACTCTCTGAGCTCTGTCCTTTAGCCACTTCCCAATCCACCTTACCACACCATGACTCAATCCACACTTCTCAAGCTTGGCTGTCAAGATCCCATGGGAGACAGTATGGAAAGCCGTGTTGAAGTCAAGGAATACCACATCCACTGCACTTCCCTCATCTATTCATCTACTTACATCATCATAAAAGGCTATCAGATCAGACAAGCATGATTTCCCCATTCAGAATCCATGTTGACTACTTGTGATAAGCCTCCTTTCCTCCAAATGCTTAGAGATGGCAGCAAGGACAAGTTGTTCATTTCAATATTTTCGTATAGACCACAATTTACAAAGGGTTTTTTTGCAGCAGGGATTTTTTTTTTTTTTCCTCTCCTCTTCTTTATTTATTTATTTGCTTGTTTGGCGTTTCACTGCTGGGACATGATCCTCCCAGGTTTCAACTTTGGTCTGAGTTTATGATTAAAAATCATGAACTGAAATTGCTTCAGAATTCTAGAAAAACACTGTTAAAACACTGTTGTAAAATACATGACTAACACATGGCATAAAATCAACTGTTTGAGAATGTATGTGGAAATGTAACTCTTAATATCTGAAATTTCTAATACTATTACATGCATCTCCTTTTTATAGTTTTCTAAAATCTTAATAAAATAGAACTCTATCAAAATATGTTACCACATCTGTCTCAACTCCAAATGTATTTTCAAGGGATTTTTATTGCCTATGTCTGTGAAAGCAGTGGGAAAGAGGTGTTTACAAAACAAATTGGAATGAGCTAATAAAATTTATCTTTTTTTTTTTTTCCAGGAAAAAGGAATTGAAAAAATAAACATCACATGAACACCAGGATTTTCTCTAAATGATAAAACTTTGGTGAAATACGTCTGTTAATGAAAGTGTATTTTGATTCACTAACTAGTAATTCAATACCTGGTAAAATGTTAATGCTGATTCTTCATTCCAGATGATAGCTTTGTCATCTCCATGGCAATCAAAGCACATGAGGAAAAGTACAGAAAGTGAAAAATAACACTTTAGTTCAACTATAAAGAGACAACAGAGTCCACTTGTAGTTATTTGAGAACCTGACAAGCATTAGTTGTATTTCCCCTGAACTATTTCATATGTAAAAAGAAATCCAAATTAATGCTGCTATAGATATCTGTCCAGTTAGATCTGCCTTCATATACATTTATTAGTGAATTAAATGATTGAGCTCGATCACCAGTGGTCTCTGAGCACCCTAAATAGTGAAAGGTACAGTCCTTTCATGGAAGCATGATTTTTGTAGTGCAATGTGCTTCTGAACCCAAATTGTTTAATCCTTCCCTTTGAAAGCATTGCCAATGACAACAATGTTTTCCAGTCTAATTGACTGATGGAAAAGGTCCAATATGTTAAGGAACCAAGAAAGGAAAGGAGGGGGAGGAAGGGGGGATATCTGTTCTTTCTCAATGTCATTTGGCAACCTGATGAGCTCTGAGAATTTGTCAAATTTAAACTGACCATGCCCAGACAGAATTGTTCCTTTTCTATTTCTTGGTACAGCTTTGATGGCAAATAGGATATTATTTCTATCTTTCTGTCAGACAGTTATAATGTACTGTGTTTATAAATCCACCACCAGACTGATTTTTGTTAAATGGTCTTTCAAAATCTCCTTACATCCTTGAATAAGCAGTACTGACTAAAATGTCATGAGGTGCCAATATATATTAAGTTGAAAGTTCCCTTGATGTTTTACTTTTTCCAGAACCACTAGCTACTCTACAGTATTTCTGAGAAGCATATTTTCTTCAAGATTATAAATGCCAAGACTAACAAGCATAATTTTATGGATGCAAGAAAATGGTATGGTTTTAATTTGGAAGTATATATTCTCTTACAGAAAATGCACCTGTGGTAAAGTTTTTTTGGAAAAGATATTGTAGTATTTTGCTTATTAGTGAAATGTTATCTCTCAACAGGGTACTCCCCTCTTCCTTTCACAGTCTTAACCTGCAATCTACTGAAAAAAATACTGTAGGACTTCCAGAAATGTCACTTTAAAAAGAAATCACATCCTGAAAAACTACAGTATTAGATTAGTGTACTAACAGTTTGAAAATTGAATTCTTTGAAATTTCAGAGCCTCTGTTGTAAAGAGTGGTATTTCTGGGATCCTAAAATTCTAACAGGCAAGTGAATTGTGCATGAGAAGATAAAACTAGTTTGGGTGCTTGCAAAACATGAAATTTGAAATGTTAACAGCAAATATTAGAGTCTAACTGTGTTTTGGATTTCAGAGAAGAACTGTAATGAGTTATGAATCCATAGAACTTCTGCATTGTGTTTTGAGCTTTTTAGAGAAGTTCTAGAAATCTTTATTGTGAACTATCAACACGTCTCACATGGAAAATAATGCAGTGAATGGCATCTTTTTACTTTTGTGGGTTTTGGTTTGGGTGTTTTTTTATCATTAAATAGGAAGTTCTAGATCAGTTTTATTCTTATTCATAATCATGAGTCTAATTTTCTGAGGATATTTTGTTGTCCTTGTGAAAACAAAAAGTCCTAATCTATTTAGTCTTTCCTAATGTAGCTAATCATACTTGCCATTCTTTTGCATACATTTAAACAGAGTTTAAACAGAGTTAAACAGTGACTCACAGAACTCCTTTCAGATCCATATAATTATAACTAATTTAAAGTCTCCTATTATGCATATATTGTTAGCTTTATTTTTGCATATTGCTTCACATGGAAGTAATTGCATCTATAATCTTGTCACTTCATTTGGTCACCTCTTCATTCAGTACTGTCTGATCCTTATGCAACTATTTGCAGTCAGATTTAGATTCAGCTATTCTTAATATTTTCCTGTAGGCTTTTCCACCTATTCCCACAAGTTAAGAGGAAAGCATAGTAGAAAAGCAAAAGGTTAGATGAGACCAAAAAAGTAATAATTTTAAACTCCTCTTTTTTACATGCTTTACCAAAACAGATACATAAAAATACTTCTATTTGAAAAGTATCTGAGCAATCGGATTATGAGCATGTTCCCAGAAGGAGAATGTGAAAGAGAGAAAGAAAAAAAAAAGTTGGGGGAAAACCATAAAAATATAAAAAAACCCACCATTTTTCTTGAAGTGGCTTTTACTTATCTGGACCACCTTCTTATCCTTTTCTTCATTTCTGCTTCCCTTAAGCAAAGAAACCTATGAACACCTTTTTCTTCAGTCAGTCCTATTTTTGGTTTGGCCAGAGTTCCTAGTTAGTCTATAGAGCCTTATCTTTCACCTAATAGAAATATGATAATATTTTCTTTATTAGCACTTTATGAAACCAGTGTGACTTTCTATACTTTGATATGAACCTTGTACGGCTTTCTTGACCAGCAAAATTGAGCCTAGCTTCATTTTAACTGTCTAGTCTAGTCTTGACACAGACCTGATAAGAAAGCCTATTAGAGAATGAACTGAGCATAATCCCATTTGTATTCACTACATTTAATATTGAACCACAGTGTTTGTGAATTTAAAATTCCTATGTGGATGGTCAAGGAAATCTGGGCAACATAAAATTCCTAGGTATATATGTATTGTTCTAATCAGTTTCTCTTGCAGATAACGTTACCTAAAAATGAAACCATTTTGGAGGTAGCATTTCACATCAGTGGTACCCAAATGTGATCTGTAAGAGACCATGAAGACCAAGAAATAATACACTGCAGAGAAACAGAAACCCTTATGAATCTGCAACAAGTACCAGACCTGCTGCTTCACAGAATGCAAAGTATCTAACATGGACATTCCTTTCTTCTTGGTTACTATTATGGAGGCATTTTATCCTCCCTGCCCAAGCTAACAAGAAGTTAATTGCTGTGGTTCAGACAGGGACGGAGACAGTAGTACTGTTCTTAAATCCAGAGGGTTCTCAAGGTCAGATGTATTCACAGCCACAGAAGAAAAAAAACCAAACCAAACCAAACCAACAACAAAAAAGAAACACAAAAAAAACCGAAAACTGATGCTATATTTCTTATTGTCCTTCCATAACAGTGATACCATGTGCTCCCTTGAGGAGAGAGAAGTATGATCATGCCAGTAATAGAGGAAGTGCATTTACATGAAAACAGGAGATGGCAGCTGGGGTTCCCACAGTCATCTCTGCATCTCTGAAAATCATTAGATTCTAAAACATTCCTACCTATATGTGCAGATTATGTCTATGGAAATTTTCACTTAATCTTGAGAAAGCCTGTTGTATTTTTCTTCTTTTTTTTGCATATATCACAAGAGAAACCAGCAGTCCTGTGTATCTCTCAGGGTTGCATCCAGATTTGTAGTTCAAAAAATGCAGTCTGCATTCTGCAGAACTCATACACCAATAATGAATAGCTGAAACATATGGATAAAATAAACCCATAGGTGAAGAAGAGAAGTTTAAGGTGACAGCACCAGGAGTGGATCTTTGCATCAGAAAAAGGATACATGCTGTAGCTTGCTGATTGATTGCAGTTCATGTGGAGTTTCATAAAGGTCATAATTTCACATTGTCATTTTATGCCTTTGCTAGATCAGCATGTCTTACATATTGTTGCATAGACATTTCAAGTAAAAATTACAGGTATGGGTATGTTTGAATAGTGATCAGTTATACAACTGAAGCTGATTTGGATAAAATGTTCTCTTCTTGAATTTTGTAGGATTTATAACTTCCAAGACACAGAAAAAAAAAAAAAAAAGTTATTTTGGGCTTACTTCACAAATGAAATGATTTCTCAACTAATAGATTACAAAAATAAATAAATCCTAAAGCAGACCAGATTTGAATCATCCTCTGGATTTGAAGGCATGGAAATGCAAAGGAATTTTGATAAAGATATCGATATATCTCAGAGGACACACTCAGAACAAGGTATCTTCAGGAAATTTATTACTATTTTAGCTACATTAGCTATGAGCAAGGCATTTTATTTTTAATCACAGGTTTTTCTTACCCTTGGCCAGCTTTTTCCCAATATCCATGCAGCATGAAATATTTAAGGCAATCTACTATTTAGAATAATTAGAAATCAATAGTTTTATAAAGCTATTCACCATGGTCAACCTAAAAGAGAAGCCGAGAGTAATGTGAGATAACAGTATCAGAGTAGATGCCTTAATTAGGCTCTTCATTTGTTTGATGGAGCCTCCAGAGATCGATTTGTAACCTTTAGGTGCTCCAAATCATTATAGGAATGTCATGGTGAATATATGAACAATATAGGTTCCCTAATTCAAAAATTCCTATTAGGTGTTTAAATTCTCTGCTCCACATGACCCTTTTTGTGTTGGTTTTTCTTTTCATTTGTTTTGCTTCTTGTGGTTTGGTGTTTTTGTTTGTTTTAAAGTGTTTTTATCTCTTCTAGCTGGGAACATTAAAAAACAAACCAAACCAAAACTAAACTAAACCAAACAACAAAAGAATAATCAGTCTAACAACATTTTAGGATATAAAATATCCACATTACTGGTCTGTGAACTACAAAGCTCTTGGTTCCCACAGGTGCATAGATTCATCTAGGAGCTTTGCACTGATTCCTCACTGTAACCTCTCTGTATAGATTGATTTGGCTTGTGTGTTCAAATTATAGTCACACATTTTTAACAGATACACCAAATAAATATAAATATCAACAGGATTGCGTCCTATATTTAAATATATATCTTTTTATAAATGCAGCTCTTTTTCAAGCATATTGAGTCAGGCACTTTGCTTATTTGACAAAGCTCATCATTATAGTGGATAATAGTCTATGTGAAGGTAGTTAGGAAATAATTTTTTACTCATTTGTCTGCTTCATCAAATGTCTCATCTTTCCAGTCCCAGTCCCATGTTGTGGTCAGCTGAAAATCCATATCAAGCAAATTAGTTCCTTCCCTGGACTCTTTTGGGATAAATAAATTAGTTATTCTGATAAGTGAAGGGACTTGGAAAAGTGTATGTTGCTTGTTTGAATAAAAGGTGGCAGACACTAGTTATGGTTCCTCATGCAGGCGACCTAATTTCAGAGTTATAATCCAAGTCTGGAAATCTACTTTTTACTACGTTACTGGAACTATACAAAGCTGAGGATTAAGTAACATACATTTTCCAACGTGTACCTGCCCATGTCTTCCATGTTATTCTTCCATTCTTGTAAAATCATAATTTTCTGCAGGTACGGATATTTAACTTAGATAAAGGTCTCCTTGGGAAAACAAGTAGGTTCTATAGGAAGTTTCACTAAAATATTACTTCAAAAAATGGGAAAAGGGCAATTATGCTATATTAGTATAGAAGTACATTTATAAAAGTTATTAATAGAAACATAAATATACATTTTTGGGGGTGCATGATAAAAATGTTTTTACTTTACAGAGTTGCACAATCAAAAAGTTTTAGATACCACTTCAATAACATATCTATGGCATTTGAAAAACTTAGTTTTGGCCTTTGAATGTACAAAAAGCTATACAAACAGAAATATCATCTAAATTTTGTGACAGAATTAAAAATCATAATAAAATACAAAACACTAACCAAAATCGAGACCTTAAAAAAATATGTGAACACTTCAATAAATAAACACTGTCCATAATCATACATATTGTAAAAATCATCTTCTTGTCTAATATCAGTGGCATTTAAATTCTTCCCGATGCTTTAGTAAATTCCCTATTAGGAAAAGTTTAGAGATAAAAAAGGGTTAGGGATTAATATAATTTAATGTAGCATGGAGAAAAAAAACCTCTTTGTAATGAAGACTCATCTCTTGATAAATCTAGCTAAAACAAAAATCAAATTATTTCCTGCTCAGCTTTAAAATATAAGCAGCTACATGCATGGAGCAGCTATTTTTTATTATTTTTTTTGCCAGCCCTTGACAGAAAAATTATGCTTGGGAATTTGAAACTCTTATGCACCATTCACATATACCTAATAAATAATGACAGAGAACTGAGTAAGCCTAGTGGCTTACATGTCTGAATAATATTTACTTAACCAGAACATTTATGCATCACTTTTTTTTTTACTTTTTTTTTCCTGAACTGAATGGTTCATATAATACAATTGCCACAGTCATTCTCTCAGCAGAACTGAAATCGGCCTTTAAGTGCCATCTGTGAGGCAGCTGAAAACTGGCTGATTCTATGCCTTTGTTGTCCCGTGTGATGTTATTCCATAGTTAATAACTGAGAATTGAAGCACAGAGAAAGATGAATCTCTCTGATGTCATTCCTTTCATTGTATTTGAAGATCTGTGCCCCACCACCTACTAGGCTTTCCCTGACTGACCCGTGTTTACCTTCTGTTGGTGCCACTTCCCACTGTGTTATTGATGTGCTTTTCTGCCCAGGAAGCCGTCTTTCTCAATGCACTTTGTTAAGCTCAGGCCATGGGCACACACTGTTCTTTGTTGTACTGTATATGAGGAATGTTTTTGGAGGGGAGCACTGATGATATCAACGATTAGGATTTAAAGTGTCTTCGAAGCCACAGACACAACATGCTGCATTGCCAACACACTATATTGGAGGGATTAGATTTAAAAGCTATTCAATTAGAAGATACAAAAGATTATTTTTTTTCTCAGACTTAAGTGCATTTTATTTACATAACAGGAAACTACTTGCTTCTGAATACACATTTTGTGCATGTTTCAGTTGCATTTTTATTTTCTTCTCTTATCTTTTATAGTTTTTCCATTTGCTATGTTCAAATCTGTGCAGAAGAGGATGCAATATTTAAAATCAGCAATAGTATAAAATCAATATGTACCTGTCTGTTGACCACCAAAGAAACCATATGTGAAGGCAAGGAATTTGCCTTTCTGATTAGGTTTTTTTTTATATATCTTTAAGATATAAACTGCATTATATGCCCTCAAATATAAGTTATGGAAAGAAGGGGGGAAAAAAGAGACACAAAAAACTCTTGGTTGTCAGAAGTCAAATAATGAGGTTAAAGACTGGTATATATATCTGCCAGAGCTGATCATGGACTTTTTGGCTTTCTTTTCCAAAAAACCTTTTTTTTTTTTTTTTTTTTTTTTTTTTTTTTTTTTTTTTTTTTTTTTTGTGGTACTGGTGGTGTTTTCATTAAACCTCTAATGCTTGTTTATATTTCTTGAATAAATGTAACACTGGTAAACCTCTCTCTTTTATTCTTGTCATTATTCAGAAGGAAATCCATGAAAAGGTGGCTGTTCACTTATGAATAACAAATCCTGTAAAATTTATACCCTGAATGAGGTTTTTCCTTTCATTCCCTCTGTGCAGTTTATCTTCTAAACCAAATCAATTCTGACTATGTCTCTACAAGAAATGCCAATTAAGTATTCTGATCTCAGTTAACCTATCTAGGGAGGAAAAGAAAAAGACTTCAAAACATGTGGCACTAGTCTTGATGAAACAAAATGATGAAATCATGACTAAGTATAATGAACACTGTGTTTTAAAACATCTAGCCTTTTGAAAAAAAGGAATTTCTAGAGGGTTTCCTTTCCCAACTGCTACCTCAAGTGAGTTGATAAGTACTAATTTGCTTCTCTTCCTTGAAAGTGCAGTAGATCTGTTCTATCTTTTTAGTTATATTCTTTATTTCATAAATGCTGGGTCTTCCTAGCAGAAAGAAAGTATTAATAAACATGCAGCAACATCAAGAGGACCAACTGCTGTTGACTAATAACAGACAGTGGGCATGCTACACTGGGAGAAACCATCAGACCTTGTTGATGCTGAACGAAAGCACCTGTGTTGTAAAACAGGAGGCATATTTGAAGAAAACAAAATCTTTTCTATCTTTACTTACAACATTAATTGTGGCAGTAATTTAACCCTTATTATTATAGGAAAGATCAAATACTGACAGCATCCTGACCTGTATCAGAAGTAGTGTGGCCAGAAGGAGAAGGGAAGCAATCATGCCCTGGTGCTCAGCATTGGTGAGGTCACACCGTGAGTTCTGTGGCCAGTTCTGGGCCCCTCACCACAAGAAAGAATTTGAGTTAATGGAGAGAGTTCAGAGAAGGGAAACCAAGCTGGTGAGAGGTCTGGAGAATAAGTTCTGTGAGGAGAGGCTGAGGGAACTGGGATTATTTAGTATAGAGGAGAGGATGCTGAGGGGAGACATTATTGCTCTCCACAGCAACCTGAAGGGAGGTTGTAGAGAGGTGGGTGCAGCTTCCACTCTGAAGTAAATTATGATAGGATTAAAGGAAATGGCCTGAAGTTGCCAGAGGGGAAGTTAGATAGATTTTCTTTACTAAGTAAACAATAATCAGGCACTGGAACAGGATGCCCAAGATGAAGTAACCATCCCTGGAGGTATTAAAAAAACATGTAGTTGAGGCACTTGAGGACATACCCTCGATGGACTGAAGGGTAGCAAATGTAACACCCATCAACAGGAAAGGAAGAAAGGACAACCCAGGAAACTATAGACATGTAGTCTGACCTCGATACCAGGGAACATTGTGGAGCAGATCATTGTGTGGGCCATTACAAGACATATAGAGGACAACCAGGGGATCAGGCCCAGTCAGCATGGGTTTATGAAAGGCAGGTCCTGTCTAACAAACCTGATCTCTTTCTATAACAAAATGATCCAACTATTGGCCTAGGAAAAGGCTGTGGATATTGTCTACCTACACTTTGAAAAAACATTTGATACTGTTTCTCATAGAATTCTTATGGAAAAACTGGATGCTCATGGCCTGGATGAGAATATGATCTGTGGGATCAAGCAAGCACTAGCTGGATGGACAGGCCCAAAGAGTGTTGGCAGCCTGACAATAACATCTTTATTGATGATCTTGGTAAAGACATAGAGTGTACCATTAGTAAGTTTGCAGATGACACCAAATGAGGCAGGAGTTTTGATCTGGATGAGGACAGGGAGGCTCTTCAGAGAGACTTGTATAGTTTGGATCAATGGGCTCACATTATTGGCATGAGTTTCAACAAGGCCAAGTGTTGGATCCTGCACTTGGGCCAAAACAACACCATACAAAGCTACAATCTTGGGGAAGTGTTGCTGGAAAGCTGTCTGGTAGAAAAGGACCTAGGGTTTCTAATTGACAAGAGGTTAAATATGAGCCAGCAGTGTGTCCAGGTGGCCAAGAAAGCCAATGGCATCCTGCCTTGGATTAGAAACAGTGTGAGCAACAGAAGTAGGGAGGTGATTGTCCCCCTGTACTCGGCACTGATGAGGCCACACCTTGAGTATTATGTACAGTTTTAGGAGCCTCAATACAAGAGAATTATGGAGGTGCTGGATTGAGTGCAGAAGAGGCAATGGAGCTGGGGAAATGCCTGAAGAATAAAACTGATGAAGAGCCATTGAAGGAGCTGGGGCTTATTGAGGAAGAGGAGACTAAGGGGAGACCTCATCACTCTACAACTACCTGAACCAACTGACATTGTAAAGAGGTTGGTGCTGGATTCTTCTCACAGGTAATTAGTGATAGAACAGAAGCAAATGGATTAAAACTGCAACAGGGGAGGTTTAGACTGGACATTATGAATGTTTTTTTTTCACAGGAAGAGCAATCAGAAACTGAAATAGGCTGCCCAGGCAGGTGGTTGAGTCACCATCCATGGATATGTTTAAGAGTCATTTGGAAATGGTTTAGGGGTGAACTTTGTAGAGTAGGGTTAATGATTGGACTTGAAGATCCCAAAGGTCTTTTCCAAATTGAATGGTTCTATGATTCTATTTAGTGGGATGGTGTGGGGATTTTTTTGGTAGTGTTTTTTGGTGGTGTTTTGGGGTTTTGTTGTTGTTGATGGTTGGACATAGTGATCTTAAAGGTCTTTTCCAACTGTAGCAATTCTGTGAATGTGTGATTCTGTGATTCATTATATCCTTACTTGCTTTTGAAATTGTTCCTTGGATATTCAGAAAGAAAATCAACCAACTACAAACCTGGATTTTACATGATTTTTACAATTCTTTCACTTTTTTTTTTTACTCCAAAATAATAAAATGACTAATAATATATTTTGATAATATCTAATATGACTGTAACATAATTTCTTAAAACATTAGGAAGCATTTTCCTCAGAATTATTACTGGGTTTTTAATTATTTTTTCCTGTATATCATAATCTTATTAAAAAAAAAAAAAGGGATGGGGAGAGGGTTGTAGGTGTTTAGGATATGGATTTTTTTCAATTACAGATTGATCAGGGAAATATCTAAATCTGCTAGTGAAGATACAAAGTACCCATCCTCTCATGCATACTATCGACATTCCATTTAATGTCAACACTTCAAAAGAGAAGGTAGTGAACACCACTTTTCTGGTATTATTACAATACTTTTAATCATTAATGTTCTGTTTTGTTAGTCAGTCAGTGGCAATACAGTTTCATCAAAATTTTGTTGTAATTTATTATGTGTCAATGTAATTTTTCACATACCTAATCAATGGTTTGTATTCAAATACAGGAGTTTAAGGAGCAAAGAAATAGGTTTGATATTTCCCTAAACAAAAGGTCTAAAGAAAAGTAATATTTCATATCTGACACTGCCTTTTTCTTTATTGATCACTCAGTAGAGCTGGAAAATATCACTGATGCCACTATAGCTTCTGTGCTTCCTGTTTTATCCATGATGATATATTGCTCTGTTAGGAAATGAATATACTGGAACCAATATACTGAGAAGAGGCAAAAGTACCACATCAATTCTAGTCATTTGTTTAATCTCTTCATAGACTAGTTATGTGTGAAATGTTATAAAGTCCTCTTATTAATTCATTTTCTCTTTACATTTGAAAATATGTCACTATTTCAGAGCCAAATGCTTTAAAATAGAAACTCTGCTATAGTTTATAAAACTCTAAAAAAAACCCCTCTTAAAAAATGAGTTTACAAATAAAATTCTATTTTCTTTCTTATAGTCAAACTACTTAATGATCTATGGGCCTGTTCAAAAGTCAGATCCTGCAATTTATTTTTTTTAAGAAAGCAGTATCTTGTTGGGTTTTTTTTAATTAGCAATGATGGATTAATTTCATTTGAAAATAAATTTTAAAAGGAAAAACGGACAACTGAGGGATTCTCAGCCAGATATACATAATGACTTACTTTTTACATGCCAATAAAGGCAATTTTAGATCTAATGAGCAATTTCAGTAATCATTTGCAACATGAACAAGCATGGCATTTGCAAATATGATGATACAGTAAATCAAACCCACTATGTGGCATCATATCTCTAAAGACAGGTCATAAAAGCATGCAGCTTCCATTCATCAATACCCATGACAAACATACAATTACATTCTATATATTGTTTGTAGAATAAAGGTATCTATAAACATTTCTCTTCATCTGAGTCTCAGCTGCAATGTACTTTAGGCAGATCTTTTAAATGTGAGCAATGCATTATAGAAGATATGACTAATCTAGAGAATTTCCATTTGAAAGAGAAATGAGTAATAATTGATTGGCCTAGATCCAAAGTCACAGTGGGGTTCAAAAAGCTTGTAAGTGCCCTCATAAAAATAGAAGCTGTATCAACCAATTGAATTTAATTATATGTGAAGGTGATGAGGGAGCTAAACAGCCTGTAATTGGAGTCCAATTACTCAGCTGGTCTTCCATAAAATAATTCATCTGAAAGTTTGCCATTGTCCCATGCTCGAGGCCTGCTGCTGGTTTAATTAGTTAATACTGAGGAATCTTGAAACATTACATTATTTTGTCTTTATTGCCAATTATGGGTTAAGGAAAATTGTATATAAAATATTAACATCTGCTTCCAGCACAACTTGGATAGGGCAAAGGCAAAATATCTTAATGTCTTTAAACACAGGGAAAAATTTTCTTGCTTGTCGTGGCTTATCAAATTAAAAATCCACTTACAAAAGATAATTTGAAAGAGATGTAATAAAAATATGAACTATAAGAGTTCATATAGCAGAGATTCTTGTAGAAACAGTTGAACTGTGCCAGAGATTTCAAAAATCACTTGGACCCAGAGGGAAGCCAGAGAGGACAACAGCTTGGATCACTGGTCCTTTTACTCATTTGTAGCATCCTTATTGTCCTTAATAACTATGTCTGTGAGTGCAATAGCATTATCTGTCTTCCTCCACTATTAACAATATATCATTTACTTTGAAACCTTAACATTAAATAACAATATTTTATTCTGAAGAATGCTTTTTTGGAAAGGTTTACTGACTCAAAAGCCAACAGCTACTGAAATTTACTAAAGTAATTACTGTCTGTATTTTTCATATAAAACCTGCAGAGTCCACTTGAAATTAAAAGTAAAGGAGACAGGAAGTACCTGTAGTTAAACAAAAAGAGAAAAACATTTCATTTCTTCTGGTTTGCTTCAAAACTGTCTGCAGACATGGCAAGCTTTTATACTGTTTTAACAGATTTCAGATCCTCAATCCATGTCTGGGTTGATTCCTTTTATTGTTATAGAAATTTCAGAAATAACAACCACAGAAAACAGAAGTACTATCTGGTCTGAAGTGCACAGTATGTGATACATGCCTCCAAAATGTTTTTTCAAAATGAGATGGTGAAGAAGAAAAAAATACTTGATGAGTTCTAAGAATGTTATGCATTTATTTCTGTAAATACTCATGAATATCTACAGAGAGTTCATTAAAATATGAGAAATAGAAAAAAGATTCAACTTGGAATGTTTGGGGAGGTGTATATTAGCAATGGGTTTCTTTCAAAAAAGAATAAAAATTTAGCAGTCAATTTAAAGAGGATCAATTTTGTGAATACTGCAGAATGGATTAAAATATCTTTGTAACACACACTACCTTTATGTATTTCTAAAGCTTTCTCACTCATACAATAAATAATTCTACCACATCACCATTGAACATATGTAACACAAACTGTCATTACATTTTTCTATATCTCTTCCAGAAATAGAATTACTGAAACCAATTGCATATTAAACTTCTTTTATTCAATCAAGAATGTCAAGATAAATCTATACTTATCAGGGTAACATTAAAGTCAGAATTCTAAAACATAATAGACTGTGCATTTCAGAAACTAAGAAGGTAATCTTCTAAGGGCTAGATTTCACTATGCCTCAGAAAGGTAAAAAAAACCAACAAAACCCAACAAAACAAAAACCCACAAAAATAATCCAAAAAAAGCTCTGTGCAAAACCAAGTCAGAAACTGGAGAACTTAATCTAACTTTTAAAGAAAAATAAATACAAGGCTTCATTTCCTAAACTTAAAGAGGAAAATATGGGAACCTTTAACATTCCTTTAACCCATAGAGATACATTAACTTTCTTTGATTATTCTGAACTATACCTATGCTCTGCCAGCTTTGTGAAACATAAAAAACAAACAAAATTTAAAAAACCCTAACAAACAAACAAAAATAAACCACAAAAAAAAACCCCACCACCAACAAAACAAAACAAAAGACAGTTGTTGAACAATATAATCAGGAAGGTAAGGAAATTTCACTGGTAGCGTCTATGGGCTTCCTGACATGGGAGAGTCTGCAGTGCTCTAATAAACACTATTAGAAATGATCTAAAGATATTTGGTAAACAGAATTTTAAATATACTTTACCATATATAATCAACATATAAGATTGCACCATATTGGGCCATAGTATGCTAAACAGTGGATTACTTTTTTGGCTCAGTTTCTGTGCTTTCCTTTTTGCTTATGAGAAGGGCACAGAGACCAGACCAGAACATGGGAAGTGAGCAGTTGCTGTGGGACTATGGGTGCTGGAGAAGAGATACTCATGCACTCCCATTAGAAATGTCAGCATTCACTAACAGGAGGACACACAAGTGCTTGCATTGACCTTTCAGCACTAGTTTGAGTGCCTGCCATTCAGATAAGTAAATTCAATTGCCATACAAAAAAATTGGAGCATTTCTCATTTAGAATAGGCAGAGTTCTGCTGAGCTAAGGAGAAGTATCCTATAGAAAAATTATGTCTATTATCTTTCCTCTTTCTCCTTCTCTTTGATTCTACACTTGCTTCTGAAAAAAATTTGTCCAAATTATAAACAGAATGTAACATGAGAATATTTCCTTCCCTTGAGATGAAAATATTTGAGAAAAAAATAAAGCTGATCTTAATTGCATGCAAGCAGTCAGCTTTATCCCATTAATTATATTTATTAGCTGTATATATTAATTTTCTTTCATGGTTGGTAAATATGTAAAAAGGAAATCTATGACACTTCTACAAACTACTATTGGCTGATGACAATGGGCAAGGAGATTTCAATCTTTTGTAGCTAACAACCCTATAAAAAACAAATAGTTCTGTGGGCTCTGAAATTATGGAAATCAGGGGGACCAGGGAGTGTTCTGGGTCTGTATCTTATACATGACATAATTTACTGAAAGCAAGAAGACACTTGTGAGATGTTTCTGTCACTATATTTGTATTTTTCACTGAAAACAACAGTAGGGTAAAAGTGATCTTGTCCAGTGTCCTCTGACTGAACCCAAGCATTCATCAGAAAGAAACTACTCTTCTGCCTTGTGGAGTTTTTCATGTGTCTCTCTCTTAGTGAAGGAAAAGTTTAATCCAAGTAAGCAGCATAACTTGACAACTTCACTCATGAGTACAGAAAGTCAGACTGACACTTCTGTTAAAGAAAGTAAATAATTGCTTTGACTGAAAAAAAAAATTACTAAGGCAAAAGTGGGATCTTCATATTGACATTTTCACATTATTGAAATCTATAGTCTTGCAAGAAGTCAGCAAACAAGCTGTACTTAAACAAAATTGCCTGCCTACATGAAGCTCTTTGCAAGACTGGCACATAAAGGAGCAGCAACGCATAAAGACAAACTTATTTTCATTTCATTTTAATGACCTTTACTATTTGCAGACCACTTTAGAAATGAAAAATGGTCAGTCTAATTTCTACATTGGGTGTGTGTGTTCCATCTCATCAATATTTCATCTGTACAAGAGTCATTCAGATGGCTTTTCAAGGGCTGCTAACTGACTCCAGAAAACAATGTAGGTGAGACCTGCCACAGTGAACTGTGAAGGGAATGCTGCCTATGTGCTTTGGGGCTACAGAGCCAAATATCTAAATAGATTGCTACTTAGATGTACATACATGACTCTGTTACATGTCATGGAACTGCAAACCATGCCAAACATGTCAAGACCTCAGGGAAAAGTAAGGTCTTGGAAGACCAAGACTCTTTAGCACTCCTTTCATAAGTTCATGCTCTTCCTGATCCCTGTTGTACTCTTTGTGATGGTCTCACAGATGACAGCGTATCTTTCTGAACTAGAAAAGCTGTGTTCATATACAGGGAAAGATCCTTTAGTTTTATGTGGAATTTTCATACAAAATTTTGTTGGACAAAAATGTTGGCAAAAGGAGATACTGAGTTTTTTTTCCTTCAGCGTAAACTGAGGCTCAGTCTCTGTGGCAGGACTAAAATACCACTTCTAATTTATACTGTTACCATATTTAACTTGGCTAGTGATTGTTACTGTCTATTCATTAAAGAGAATATGGATCTGAAAGATTCCTAGCACACAAAATGTTAATTAAAACAAAAAGTCTCCCTATAAAGCTTTATCATTATAGGCATTATTTTAAACAAGATAAATAATTAGATGGAAAAGGGAAAACAAACATAAAACTAGGTAGTAGTGTCATGAGTTAATACAAACTGCACCAGGAAAAAAGTCACTGTATAAGAATTGTGATAAAATAAATAACATAAAATGATTTTGTACATAATACTATGAAAACTTTTTTTTAACGTTTGAAACATTTCTGTTTGACAATCCATCTTATAGTTATTCTCCTCAAGTAAGCTATTATATAGAGAAAAAAGAAACATTATTTCATTCTATGGTTACACAAGAAATAGTCTTCTATCCTACTTACATCCGAAAGCTATACCAGTTTTTCTTCAGTTTCCACAATCCAAACACAACATAACTTTCTCTACTTAGATTATATGACTGAACCTGGAATAGAATTCAAACAAATTAAAAAAAAAAAATCTAAAAAGGAAAAAAAAAACAACTCAACAAACCCAGAACAACTATCCAGGAAGGAAAACCAGTATCCTTTATCATTCTATAGTCTCTAACAGTCATATTTCATACAGTGACTCTTTGATACACATAAACTAAGAATCTTTCCTCTCCTAAAATACTGAAATGCTTAAGGCCTACCCTGAACTTTTCAACTCCTGTGTGTGCCTCTTTGATGAGCCTGTGCATCTGCTGCACGAGCTTCAGCAAGAGCATCTCTGCCCTTCCAGCTTTCAGACAGCTCAGGCACATCTGACTGGGAACTGCTTTGAACCAGATTTTTTACAAATGAATTTTCTGATCACTAGCTGTTTCTCCCTGCAAGTCCTGCTTCATCCATTGCATGTAGAAATCCTCCACTAATGTTCACACACACACACACACACATATATATATATATATAAACATTTGTGGTTTTTACACTAAAGAACAGGATCTTTAATTTGTATAGATTTAAGGTATAAAAAAAAAAGATAATAAAAAACCCTCACCCCTCCACACCAACTAACCAAATAATTAAAAAAAACAACTAACCAACCAAAAAGCAACGAAACAAAACAATCAAAAACCTAAACCAAAAGAAACAAACCAACCAACAAAAAGAAAAAAACAACAAAGCCACAAGAACAAATCAACAAGCAAACAAACACACACAAAGCCAAAATAAAATAAACCAAAAATCAACACACCAAAAAAAGCCCCCAAAACAACCCAACCAACACAAAACTGGTAGAAGGAAAAATGTTGGTAATGGCAAGACAATTAAAAATTTTCTAAATTGTAGCTCTGGCTATGAATAAAGCAACAAGCTCAAATGACACTAAAACAGAGCACCTCACCTGTTTAGATTGCAATTTCCAATACCAGCATGTACACATCTCTCTAGTTATCTTTACCAAATCTGTTCAATGTCTTCTAAATCTTTCTTCACATGAGTGCCCTTAGGAAAATACTATAATGTGTAATATGAATCAAACGTTTTTGGTGGTCTGAGAGCATATCTGTGGGGTCTAATTATTATAGGACTTAATAAAAATAAATAAAAATGAATCTTTCACTTAGATTCTTTAAAAACTTTTGGCAATACTATATGCAGAAACATACTTCTGCCAACTCCTTCCTTGTTCATTTAAGAAATCTCTGGAAATGTTGCTATAAATATTGCTAGCTGCTCCTTAAAGAAGAAAGCTTGCATATGAATAACTGTCACATAAAGTAATATGAGGGCAAGTTCTATATAATGAAATCCATTACAGTAATACAAATGTGATCTAGGAAAGACACACATGTCTGTATTCAAATAAATAGCCTCATTGCCTGGAAATTTATATAGCAAATATCTTGGTAGGCAATTTTATATACATACTAACAATTTGAGCAATATATTTGCAATTTCTGAGAGCTGAAAACTATTCTGGTAAGAATATAATAATAATAGTGCATAGAAATGTGTGTGATACTATAAAAGCTGGAAATCACTGTAAATACATTGGATATATTGCAGGTAAAGAGGTAGATTTAAAACAGTAACAGTACATACATAGACAAGAGCAGCTGTGGTTTATTCCTTCTCTGAACCCACAAACAGACAAGAATTCACACTTAAATATCCCATACCCCTCCATTCCATACTTCCATTAAGATATTTCATTTCGGTGACATTTCATAAAAGCAGATGGTAAATCAAGGAGTATTTTATGACAATGGCTTGCAACTAAGTGATGGTCTCTAGTCTTCCAGGTGGCCCACACAACTACTTCTGTCATAACAGTGAAGCATCTGTCATTCAGCGAGCAGTGACACTTGTTTGTTGTAGACTGGGACTGGTTTAGAGTTTCCAGAATATTTTCTAACCCTCTGCAGTAAAACAGAACGAAACAAAACAAAGCACATTTCTGTACAGCTGCTCCATATAGTTTTTGAGTAAATCTAACCAGGATCAATCTTGGGAACATGCTAAATAAGAAAGTTGAAATAAAGGTTATAGAGTAACTCTGAGCTGTGCCATTGAGTTGAAGAGATTATAAATGGAAAAATTGAAGAGAATGGGAGTATGTTTTCTTAATATCTAATTATAGAATGTAAGTGTTGAGATTGAAAGTTTTACTTCCTAGATCTAGAAAAGATGACCCACCCAAATCCATGTAATTTTAAACAAAATTACTCTTTTTGTGGTATTAAAGTACGGTTATTTTCACCTTGTTTTCCTGACAACTGACTGCCTTACATTTAAGTGAACTGCACTGCAGATATGACAGGGAAAGTATGGAATTGGCATTGTGAGAGATGACAAAATCCTGCAGTTTTACAATGAAAATATGTATTTTGTCTTCTAGAAAAATGCATGTATATATAACTTAAATTTTCGAAGAGGAAAAAAAAAAAAAGACAAGCATGAAAAAAAAAAATAGTTTAAGATCATGCTGTTATTCCCAACTAAGTACTAAACTGATTTGGTTTCCAGGTAAAAAGATCTACATTTCTAGTTTAATTGGTCTATTATGAGTACTTGCATAAGATTACATACAACCTTTGAAAGCATTTAAGCCATTCCACCCATTTGTTTTGTCTTCTTTTTCTCTGCTTGTTCTTTTTATGCTGGAACAAGAAAGTAGAGCAAATAAATTCATCAAAACAGGAAAAAAAGATCAGTTTGAGAACAGAATAAAATTTGCTGTGAAAAAAAAGCAGACATACCTCTGCTAATTTCTATTTTGTCTCTCCTCGTTGTACTCTTTTTCTTTTTTTTTTTAATGGAAGCTCTATGCTTTTCCTAGAAATGCACATATTCTGTTTATAGTAGCAGAACATATTAATATCACTTCATTAAACATAAAAGAGTGTATTTTTAAATCATGTTTCTGTTTATGATCTAATTACATTCCCTATTACATTAAACGGAGGCTGCTAATGTATAATATCCAACTTTGTTCCCCATGGCTTCTGACAAACAAAATGACTACTGTATTCATATCAAAAAAAGAAACAAGCACATAATTTTCAGTGTTGCCACATTATGAATTGCCACAGTCCCCTGGTGGTCTTCAAACAATATTAACAATAGAGCATTCAAATAATAAAGCAAAAGGAATAAATAGAAAGGGTATTTTATAGCCCATGATAATATGTTTTACCCACCTTCTTTACATACTTTCTTCAGCTTTACTGCTAAATGGAAACTTCACCAAAGGTCTCTAGGTGACAATGTAAACTCATGAAAACATTTACATAAACACTCTAAAAGATGATAATACACCTATATACTTCTATTTTTTAATTCCAGCAGGGTTGACATAGTGTCTAGTAGAAACACTATATATTTCCTACATTTTACTTTCTTAAGCCTATGTATTCATTAAGATATTATATCTTTTTAATAGGAGTGCATCTGGAATTTTGTGCCGTGATGAAAATTAATTTCCTTAAAATATCCAGAGTATGAATTATCTCATCTGCTTCTTGAGATATAGCAGAACATCCACAAATGAAGCTGAATATTCATCTTTAAAATAATAAAGTCTCAAAAAGAAAAAGCCGAAGTCTGTACAAGCTTCTGCATTAACCACCATCAAGAAAAACCTACACACTGTTTTACAGCAATTAATTTCAAGGCAAAATATGTTTATTTACTTGAACCCAGGAAACTGGAAAAGCAGACAGACCTTATGAAGCTGAAAGATGATTTGGGACACACATTCATTCGTACCGTGGCTTCGTTATCTTCGTTATCTTGTTCTCCCTCTTGTGGCCTCGGATAGTAAGAGCTTTCAAAATATTGCTTCGACACACAGCACGGCTGTTGCTCCTGTTGTAACTGGAGTTAAAAACAAGACTTGGAGGGAAGGTGCCATAGGACTCAGCTGCTGTTTTGGCTCTGAAGGGGCATCTCTGTGCCTCAAGAGAGAGGCATGGGGATGGTGGCAACAGTGGGGTCGGAAGCAAAGCCAACTTTGCAATACTCCCCCATGCAGATCCCATGGCACAGCAGGGAGCTACACACTCTTCCCCACATCTCCAACAAAATGAAACCCAGTGCTTTCCAGCTCAGGGTGGTAGAAGTTTCCAGACTAAGGGCTTCATCATCAGCCTTGCTATCTTCACCAGCACCTAAAGATCACTGAGGTAATTTCAAGGCAGAGTTGCCTACTTCAGTTACACAAACCAATTCATTTCTGTGCTCTGTACAGTAATAACAAAAAATAAACAGCATTAAAGTGTTTCTTTTCAGCCATATGAAATAAGTATTTTAATATTCAGACTTTAAGGCCACAAATTGGTGGCTATAAATATTGTACTGCATTCAAAGTTCTGTATATGCCATCTGGTGACCATGTGATTAGCGTGTCTATGGGGCAAAAGAAGAAGGGGGGGGTCTTGTCATGCCCTTATTTATTTTCTGTGCTCAACTATGCACTCACTTAAAACCTAGCCATATGCTAGAGCATCTGTTATAGGTGGATTTTATTTTTTTGGTAAATTTCTTTTTTAAAATTGAGTCGATTTTGCCCTTTAGAAGCCTATGCTCTGAACAGTACTCCAGAATGACATTTACTGCAGACCAAATTATTATTTTATTAGGAGATACAGTGTCTAGTTTGATAAAAAAGCAAAAAATCCGATTTGGAAATAAATTAGTACCTTAAGATTTATAGTACCAAAATAACAAAATCATCTTTTATTTTCTCTTGAATTCACCAGAGAAGATACAATTAATTTAAATCGTTTGTGCTTATATTTCTACACAGAGGTTTGCAAGTAGATTTTTATCTTTTTCAGTATGCTAGTATAAAAAGAAACCTTCTTTCCCTTAATAGAAAGAGATACCACACAACAGTTTTCAATGCGAATAGCAAATTCTGTGGTTTATTGGCCCAGTGCTCATATAGGCATAATCATCATTTAGTTTACAGAATACTGCTCAAGGCATTCTTGTGTGAGTAGTATGCCAGTATGCCATTGGGAATGAAACCAAGAATACAACAGTCTTTGCATCTTTTTATCATACCTTAGAAAGACAAGGTTAAGCTAAAATTGGCTCTGTAAGAATACTAAAAGTATACTAAAAATACTCTCGTTTTTAGTCATACTTTTTGTAAAAAAAAATTAAAAAAATAAAAAAAAAATAGTTATTTCTGCAGTCTCTGCTTGCTTAAAATAACCAGTGGAGTCAACAGGAACTTTATTTATTGATATTCCAGGATCAGCTTCCAGTTTCACTGCTCCTACTTTTTAAGGAGCATTTCTATTCTTTTGCCAACTGAAGTGTAAATGGTAACATCAGGCGACAGATGAGGACCGCAGAAGCTTTGAAAGTTTCCTATTACAGAGCGTATCAATCACTTTCAAATACTATAATATCCTACTCCTGCTAGTCCTCTCTTCCCCAAACAGCTTCTATGGATACACTTTATTTTCTTTTGCACTACTCAGTAGGGCAATGCTGTCTTACTGAACTTTTCCCCTCTTCCAGAACTCCACAATTATCTGGACCGACACATCCATGTCACTGTCACTGTGTTATCCTACTTTCCAGCATTAATTTCATGCACCAGATCCCATGATGAACCTGGGCTGTGCCACTTCTCAATATTTATGTTAGGTCAAGGTGGCAGAATTTAATCTTGCAAAGCTAGCTCAAAAGGGCATACCAGCTGCTATGTCTAAGTAAATCAGATAACAGCAATAGATCTAAAGAGTGAATGAGACAGAAGTAAGTGAGATTATTGCATCTCTTTAAATCCTGCATCCCTTAACAACCATTTTGAAAGCACATATTTGTTACCGAGTGAACAAAAATAATGTTAAACCATAATTAAAAGCAGCCTATAATGTCTTTTTCTTCCTTTCTTTCTTTCATAATTGTGGTTTTAAAAAAAGTATTGTTGTCAGAGACCTAAGAGCAGCTGGTAAGAAGTTCAAATGCAGGTCAGCATGCAGCCTAACTGAGCTAAGATTTCTGCATCTTTAGCCTGAATTAAAAGAACATTAAAAATCAATGTACTGTGATATGAAATGGCAGTTCTGAGGCTGGTACACAAACAATGTGTAGAAATGAGGATGGGGTGTTGTCTTACAGTGTTGATACATTCTGAAACACTGACAAAAGCTTGTGAAAATTAAAGCAAGATAATTTTTTTCTTTTTTTAATTTAAGGAAATAGAATAGCAATATTGTATGCAGATTGTAGAACACCGTTATTCAGAACCCTTCACATAAAGTTTATTTTTTCAAAGTGAATATGGTCTGGAAACTACTGGACTTCATAGAAATCTAGATAAAAGCAATAATTTCCACGAAGGACAGATCCTGGATGCCAATTATTGTTGTTCTGGCTCATCCTTAAACAATGTGAATTGTATCTCTGCCTTGGTGGCTTGAACACTGCACTGCACTAGACTTGGAAGAGGTATTTACTGCCCTAACACTTACCACCTGTCAGCATCCATAAATACACCAACTGACACCATTTTCAAGACATTTCCAGTGAAGCAGGAATAACATTAGGAAAAGATAGAATCCACATCCTCATGAGCTGGTATGACTACATTTCTTAACAAAAATGAGTAAGAGGGTATTTCTAATCTGCATTTGCATCTTGAACCTGTTCCAGCACTGATCTAGAAAGGTAAAAAATAAATGGAAGCTCTGGTGCAAGATAAGAATCACTTCAAAAAAGGAATTAAGTATGAATAATTTTCCATTGACTATATTATCTGATAGAAAATTAGATCTCCAACTGTTTTGTCTTAAAAGACATATGCTTCTGTCTGAAATAGAAATTTAAAAAATAAAATTACATTGTAAATGATACTGCTATGTTTCTTTGTATTTATAGCTTGGCTAAAGTGCCTTTGTACATCTCAGAGGATCCATCATCAGAAACATACCATGGAAACATTAAGTTTTCCATATTGTACAGTATTTTCTTTCATGAAGAGGGAGATGGAATCCCGTGTTTGATTTCCTAACTGAATACAAAAGAATGAGGCCTCTAAAAAGTTCTTTCTGAAGCTAAAACTAATTATTTCCAATTTAAAATTCTTCAGTTAAAAAAAATAAAAATTCAAAATTTTTCTGGTGAAAAAAAAACCTATACTCGTAACATTCACTTTTGCAAATACTTCCCTCGAGGGAAAAATAAATCTTTATGTTACAGAAAACTCTGGTATGAGTATGAAGCATTCATGGCATTCCTAAGAGACAGCTGAATGAATGCCTATGAAGGACTATAAAGCAGTAGCAGATAATTCTAACTGAACATTGTTAAGCTTGGAGAGGGACATTCAAAATGGTTTCTCTGTTCTACCAGACACACATCAGAGCTATGCCTGGTCTATGAACATTCTGGCAGATGAACAGCAAGGGTTGAAGCTGTGAAGCAGACAGCTCCTAACAGGAAAAAAGCAGACTTTTCTTGAAAAAATTCCAATTTCGTTTCACAAGGGAAGCTTTTTCTTTTTTCTTTTTTTTTTTTTTTTTTTTTTTTTTTTTTACATAGTTCTGGCCCAATATCAATGATAGGTATAAAATCTACATTTAAATGTTATAGTTAGTCAACTCTAAACTATCTCAGAAAATACAATGCAAGAGCTGACAGTGTCTCACTTGGCACCAGACTTCTTTTCCTCAACTTAAAATAATTAATAATATACATAAATGTGTATATATATATATATATATAAATATCACAATGGGATGCCATAAAACAGCAAGAATTTCTGAACAAAAGCCTCATTTATTAAGGTAAAAGACAAATCAATTTTGTATGATGGCTTTGACATTGGTTATATATAAAGTTCTCATCCATTTTTTTAACTAAGAAAATATAAGTCCTAGAAAGTGTTAATTGTAGCTAGAAAGGTGATCAGAACCAGATACCATCTCTACCTCTGCAGTGTATTTACATGTCAGATGATCATGAAATCTAGCATTTTTACCTGACTGATCTTATGTATCTAAAATATTTGGAAAAAAAATAAATCTGTGTCTGTTTGTGAGATTTTTAAAATCTTCCTTCTCCCATTCTAATTACAAAATGAATTGTCTGGCATGTGTCCTGTTTCTAATTAAGAATTAAGTCATTGTTTCCAGACTGAAATATTGAGGGGGAATTATACAGCCAAATACATAAGGCAAAAATTCTATTTGCATATCCAAGCTGAAAATGAAGGAAATGGGGAAAAAACCATGTATCAGAGTAAAAAATAGATCTCTGTGATGAGGAAAGCTAGCTCAAGTCAGACACCATATAAGAGGCAGCCAACAACTTATCTGCAAGGCCCACCAGAATCCTCTATATGGACCTTGGAAAGTACATGATACCTGGAAATAAAGTGGAGACCTGGCCACTCCTTATTGTCAGACTGCATGAGTGTGGCACTACTACAGGGGAATTACATCTTATTTTTGCCTTTGCAGAAGATTGTAACATTTAACATTGTCCCCACTTTATTGTATTTTCTTATATGCAGCTGTATGTAGGAATGTCCTTCACAGTAAACCCCTGAATCCTCCTCAGCTACAGCTACATGTGCCAAACAGCCCTTGGTAATGGTCTCTCAGTGTGATCATTACCAAAAACCAGCACACTACCATCCACTAGGATGTTTCCCAGTATGAAAGGTGGAAGCCCAGAGTAGGGGCTAGAAGTGACAAAGGACTTTACAGGTCAAAGTAGGAACAAAAGTTGGCTTCTGAAACACATGGACTGGTATCAGTGTAGCTTTGCATCTTGTCTAACTGGGATACTGAGAAGAAATTATAAGGGTTTGGTGCGAAGGGCTCAGTGGGGCAACATGTGGTGCAATTTACTTCATTCTCACAGAAGCACTCATGACAATGAAGCACTGATATACCTTAGAAGAGGAGAGCAGTATCACACTGCTGGGGAGAAGAGAAAGCAGAGAACATCACATCAAAATTCATTTTTATCCCTACCCTCAGAAAGAAGCACCTCATCTTGTAAAAGGCTCAGCTATGCATCTTTTCTGTAAGACAGCAGGATCTGATTCTTTACAGAATCTGCTTGTACATTGTCATATATTCTCTCAATGCAAGAAAACATTAGCAATGGCTTTTGTCATCACCCTGTAGAAACGTGTACTACTTCTAACACCACATCACACCAGGGCAAGGGCTCAGGAACACAGAGGGGGGGATTGGACCCCACTATACACCAGCAAGGCCCCCTGACCTGGAACCAAAGAAATTACCCCTATGGTAATTACCACTAATTACCATCTCCTGAATCTGGTCAACCTTGCTCATGTCCCAAGAGCTGTCTGTCTTCTAGTGTACAGTAGTGTATGATGCAGAGGCCTCAGAAGATCATTTAAGCTTATAGAAGGGAAAAAAACCCCAACAAGTATCAGATGATAAATACATCCTGGGAAACTCTTTACAGTGCAAGTGCTGACTACCAAGTGGAACAGCAACAGGACCAACAGCATGACTACCTTTAGAACTGGGGAATCATCAGTGGCTCAGCTGTAATGACCAGCTTAAAGTGGCGTGAAGATAGCATGAAAACCTGAGATAAATATAATTAAAAAAAAAGAAAATGTATTTTTCCACATCTTAGATAACACTGTTTACATTTTTTTATCACTTCCACAGTATTTTCAGTGGGTGAACATCTTGTTTCTACATCTCTTCCCTCTCTG
This sequence comes from Ceyx melanurus, assembly GCA_024611195.1. Classification (NCBI taxonomy): domain Eukaryota; kingdom Metazoa; phylum Chordata; class Aves; order Coraciiformes; family Alcedinidae; genus Ceyx; species Ceyx melanurus. Next base: position 63,204 of record JANHGL010025747.1, read on the forward strand.
AGTGGGTGGGTTAGGTGGTAGTAAACAACCAGGAGCTTATTCATCTTTTATAGCAAGAATTCCTAGCTCAAATATTTTTTCTTAACATCACCTGCATTGGTGTCTGGTTTTTTTTAATGTAATTTGTATTTCTGGAATTTCATGCTCAAGATTATGTTAGGTCTGACAGACAGCACCTAGTTAAAATGATGTGATTCTTTCAGTAACATAATTTCCCATGTATCCATCTTTGCATTCAGACAGAAAAAAAAAATAAATCAAAACAAATATGCACAAGCCAAGACAATTTTGTGAAGTTACTGATTAGGCTGTGGTTTGAAAATGAAGAGTAAGGAAAAACATGCTCATTCTCCTTCATGCTTGTGCACTGAAGCATTGGCTGTGCAGGGCCTCGAGACTGGTTTCACTGCAATCAAAGGAGCTACACCTGTCTGTGCCTTGCTCTCCTGGAGCTAGGAAAGGAAGCTAGCTTTTAACACAGTAGTTCCCCCCAGTGTATAGAAGAGAAAAATAATTTGCAATATTAGATCATGGCTTGCCTTGGCTATGTGCCAGCAAGAGGAAAGTGGTGCTGCAGTCCCAGATGCTAAGAGAGAGAGAGAGAGGCACAGCGAACAGTTCAGAGATGTCTTTATGGAACAAGAGAGAACACAGCTTTCAGAAAACATGGACCATTTTAACTTCAGACACTGATAATTCAAAGGGAAAGCCTTTTAATTGTGTTATTCTATCAACAAGAGGACAAACAAGGTTAAATGGTGATAGATGCTGAATTAACAAGCTATTTGCTTGCAGCATTTCTGTGCTGGGAAAAAAAACCCCTGTAATTATTCTCCATCTTCATATAGGGAAACTTTCTTCCTACTTTTCACTGTCAGAGTCCTCCAATTGATTTTATAATAATTCAAATACATGGCAAAATGCTCCTGAGCACAAAAGCAAAGGGCTAAGCCTTACTCTCTTTTATTACACTAGAGAGCCACTAAATAGCAAAGGATTTTGATTTAGATTCCTGCATTAAAATTAAATCACACATCCTAAGGAAAAATGATCCGTAATAATGAAAGTTGCACACATGGGGATTGAAAGTGCTATTGAATAATGAAGAAAACTATAGTAGCAATGAATGTGGGGGACCACGTAGCTTTAATGAAGAGATATTTCTGAAAGGAATGTCTCTCTTCAGTGTTTTTTGTTGATGGGTTGAATATTATCAAACAAATTACATGAAAAATTAATATCTCAGAGTGCAAATTACTTACTGCCTTTGATTTGGGTTGCAACACTTTATGTCTCTGGTGTAGGAAAGAGTAGCATGTAGCTGGGTGATTTTTAGTGCATCATGCAGGTCAGAATGAATACACCAAGCCTCCAGTGCCCAGGGCTCCAAATGTACTTCCATTTTGTAAACACTTATACAGTGACACTGGCATTGGAAAGTGAGGTTATATACAGTTCCAATATTGACATCTTTCTTTTGCTTACAGGCTCCCTTTACTGATTTTATAGATTCAAATGTTCTTTCCAGTAGCTAATCTCACTGTTTTGATTATGTCTGATTTTACAATTCAGTGTCTATAATTTCAATTTGATAAAATCACATTTTATAGTGAATCTTGTTACTAATTCATTTTTAGCACAAATCTTTAGTCTTGCAGTGTGGGAGGCTGGTTTCTGGGAGAAAAATCATCAGATCTAGAAGCACCAAAAGTTCTTATTTGACTGGTCACCACCAGTGAATATGTGACAACTGCATGAAGGAGGGTCAAGCCATATGTTCCAGAGGTGTGATTTTGAACACAGCATTCTTAACTCACATTGTTTTGTGACCTTTCAGCATTGCTAACAAAATGATCAACATCATAAACATCGATTCACCTCCATTATTTCTTCTGGAAGAAGCCTGGTATCTTTGTGTACCCTCAAAACCCACAAAAAAACCCTCTCATATCACTTTGGCAAATAAAACCAATTCAGATGGAAAGTAAATTAGTAGAAATATACACAAATCATGAGCCAAGCTCTTACTTTGAAAAGTATAGCAGAGCTGAAACCACATATCACTATAATATGCAATCACTAGAGATTTTGATTTGCACCTGATAGCAGTTTTATATGAGAAAGGTAAAGAATCTGGGGCAGGAGGTGATGGTGAGTGGAATCAGGCACAGTGGAATAAGGGTTGTCCTTACTGATCATAATCAGATTTAGGAAAGAAAAGAACTGTGCACTTGTTCAGATTGAGACTTAGAGGTGTACAACCTGACGTAGCTGTTGTATGGAAACAATTTAAGCCCCAGCTTCATCTTGTTTGAAGGAGACAAATAGTTTTGGATTTTTTCAGTTTCATCTGTCAGTGGGCTCAACTTCCTTTCGAAAGAGGTTCTTTCAAACTATTCTCTGCTATTTTTTCAAGGCTCGTGATATATAGCAATCCCCTAGTGATTAAGTTAGAAAGAAGCTTCCATCTTGGACTCCCAACTCCATAAATATCTCACATGGGAATTGTTCTATTTCCTTGTCACCATTCCTAACACACAAAAGAGGTGTTTGTCAAGGTAAGCTGCTGCTCTGCCCCACAAAGATAACAGGGGCTGAAGCTGAATAGACAGGAAATGACATGTCAGAAACATAAGTGAGAAAAAAATACCTAACTGGTTCTTGAGCTCTGAATATTTACTTTCGGATACCAAAGAAGTTTACCCATGTCAGTACCACAGAGCACACCTTGTTACCTCTGTTATGTCACTCTCCAGAAATTTTAACTTGCCAAACGTATGAGATTTGAGATGTAGATCTTACTTATTTCAACAGAACAGATGGGTACGTTTGCTATTCAATGAACATACTAAGAACTCTTTTCACACCTCTAACAGTCACAGCTTTGCACGCCCATGTGTTGTACATCTGTGGATTATTGGCAGCGCATTTGGCTGCACAGTAGGAATATCTCAGGTTTAAAAATTTCCCTGTATCTGTTCCTTCCGTGTGATTCTTTTTTAAATGTCTGTCTTCTCCCTTTGTGCATCTGTTCACAGTTTTGACCACAAAAAAGAGACTTGCAACCTTTGCAAAAATTTGAGTCTGGCAGCCTCTATGTGAGAGTGTAAGAGGTGCTATAAAGGGAACAGGGAACAAAACAGGATTTTTTTGTTGTTTTTTTTTTTACAGATAATTTGTTCTTCTGCAGAGTAAGGACAAAGCTATACATTAATTTTTATTTATGTGATAGAGGGAATGCAGATATGCTAGGGGGATTGTTGTGGGTTTGTCTAGGATAAGGTTAATTTTTACCAGAAGCTGTGAGGGTGGCCACAGCCAGAATAGACAACTGAACCAGCTAGTGGATTATTCAATGCTTTGGTGACATCATGACTGCTATGTAAGGGCAGAAGTGGGCCAGGCTGGGACACTGTCTCTGGCATAACAAAGTTGGTGCAGCCCTGGTCTGCCTGTGTGATTTAGATCACTTGCTTTATATATTATTTCCTTACCATTGTTGTTATTATTGCTGTTTCTTCTCTTGCCTTAATGTATTAGAATTTATTCTATTAAATTCTGCTTATTTCAGTCCAAGGGGTTTTGCTTTTCTCTCTCTATTTTCCTTCCCATCCCACCAGGGGGAGGGGAGCATGTGAGTGAGTGGCCATATGGTGCTCAGCTCCCATCTAAACCACAACAGGGATGTATAATAAAAAAGCACTAGGGCTATTGTTTTCCAGTAGTGCTAGTTAGACCAAATGTGATGTTATATTGATGTGGGTAGGCTTCTTCCTGTTCTGGAACTGTCTTATTCAGCTGTAACCCATGTATATCTAGAAGATACTGTACTGAGAGATGTCCATAAAGCTTGTAAGGATCCCCAGCCTGCAAGTGCAACATCATTATGGTCTTCCCTCCTTTTAGTGTGGTTCTCACATCTTACATTCTGCTCAAACTATCAGATTAGTTCTCATTCAGGAGTAGGTAGCAAATGTTTATTCATATATTGGAATATCAGTGTATCAATAACTTAGCCTTTGGCCTTTCTTCATCTCCATTTCTGTGTTTCCATTCTCCAAGACAATTTTCATTGGTTTTGTTGTTGTTGTTTTCCCTGGCACAAAGAAATGCCACTGCACTATTTACATAAATATCAAGTAGTCAAGACTTGCCTCACAAGCCAACAAACTTGTCTGAAAGTGGATGGCATTTTAATAATGTTTAACTCCTTCAGCTCTATTAACTGTTAATTCTTTGGAAAAAATAATACTGCAAGATCAGGTGAGTGCATTTTCCATGCTGATGATCCAAGAGTAGCAAACTACTCTTTCCTGCCTAGTAAGACAGTATGTAAGTCTGCTTGAAAAGGCTTTCTGCACACTGACCCTTGAATTTCAATACAAACATGTTAATTACTTTATACAGTGGACTAATTCCTACAGGCTATTATTGGCTATTGCGTGAGACAAGCTGTAATTACTATCAGTGCTATGATAATGAGTTTGGCATATTATAAAGGGGTTTTAAGAGATAATACAGCACTAATTTTTCTGTTTACTGTCTTAGCAGAGGACAGTACTCACAGTTCTAGTTGGCCTTTTTTATTTAACCTTATATTGTACAGCTCTTAGAAATGTCTGCTGTTCTTTGATATTTTCACCAGACAAGTTTAGAAGATCAGACTAACTACAATCTGAGGCTGATTCACCAATTATTTAGTAAATTGATATCTGTCCATTTAAACTGGCAGGGGAATATTAAATTACATTATATTAAAATACATTAAATTACTGCTATCCTTTTTTTAGAGTCCCACTCTTAACTCTAACACATATGTATTTTATAGATATATAGGCAGACTAATAAAGACATGGAGTTATAGAATAAGAACTATGCTGAAATACAGATGTTTTACACTGTCCAAAAACTTTAAAGGAACCTTCACAGTGTTCTCAGCCTTCCAGAGTTTGTGGTACCATCCCGACAACTAGCAAAGTTCACATGTGTTTGAGAAAAGAGTTTGGCCTATAATGGCTATGAATAAAATCAACCAGACAATAAATGTATTCTTCATTTGCAAGAAAAAAAACCAAACAAAAATCACAAAAAATGCACTTTTTTTTTTTTTACTATTTAAATCAATGTACTTTATCAAATGTTATATAGAAGTATGTCCTTTGTTTCTGAAATATAAGCATATGTCAGTTTATGCATAAAAATTTCCTCTGGAGAGACTGTACTTATCTTCAGGTGCAACAGCAAAAGCTTTGGAGACAATTAGTGAAGTATATACAAGGCAATATAACTTGTGAGCATTTATCTTCCTTTCAAAGTTCCTCATGAGTATACAGATGAACAATAATTGTGAATTTTGATTTTGCTTATCATCAAAATAGAAACAAGGTGAATGTCATCAGAGAAGGTATTCATCAGAGCTGAAAGAGCTGTCTAACAAAATTGTCTCTCTCTGGTGGTTATTTCATGCAATAAAAGATATGAGTTTTTATAAAAATATGTAAGAAAAAGTAAGGTAGAATAAAGAAGAGCAAGACGATCTAAAATCCACCTTTTGGATTTTTTCTTTTTTTGGTAATTGGACATCATTCTATTTAATATCACTTCATATATATTTTGTGTGTAACAGATTAAATTCATAAGGGAACTAGATTAAAGTTGGAGTCAATAATCAATAAAATTTCCTATGGTAATCCATGCAATAACTAAGTGAATATTGATGAATATTGTTAGCTACAATGATATGTTGCTTATAGATGAAATACATTAAATTAACTTCAGAATATATCATATTAGATTTTGAAAAAGAGTCATTAAGATAGTTCTGGCCTTTGAATTAGGAGAAGGAATTAACAGAAGGATGAGAAGTTGCCAAATCATACTATCAAAACTTTAAATCTATCAAAGGTAATAATCTGGTAAATGATTAAAAATAATAATTAAGGAGCCACTGGCCAAAGATTTAGTGCATCAAGTCACTATTCCAAATGCTATTTATGTAGTAAATGAGAATGTGGTGACCCTTTTAAGCATTTTTCACACTTCCTATTTGCTAATTTAAAGAATGAGACATGAGAAAGCGAGTAAGACACAATAAGTTTACATTTGGAACACCACAGAAATAATATATATGAAAACTTTTTCAGTGACATGACTGAATCACTCGGTTATTCCAACAAGATTAAAATTATTCCACAATCCTCATTCATGCTGTGAATAGCATTCACTCAGGCAATTTTATTAATTCAGTGATATTTCTCAGTGTTAAGTACCAGCATGGATTGCAGATTCAAACCTTAAATGAAATTCTAAAGTGAGTTGTCATTCACTCATTCATTTGAAATACAACCCAGTGCACTGTACACATAATTAATTGGAATTTGGTGGTGTTAGACTACAGTTTTGACTTGTCAGGTTTTCTCTGTTGGTTTTTCTGTTTTCTTTTTCTTTTTTTTCTTTTTTTTCTTTTTTTTTTTTTTTTTGTGGGGTGGGGGACAGTGCAGGGCAGGCATGGAATGTTAACTCTGTGGATGAGATACTAAAAGAAAATGAAAATATTCAGGCAGCCCAAAAGGCTCTTTTCTGGTTATTACTTTTCTGGTCATTGATTCCATTTAAACTCTGTTCCTCTGCTCAACTAAAACACAGACTCATGCTTTCAGTCAGATGTGCTAAGAGCTTTAATGTACTTCACTCAAGTAGAAGGAAATGTTTATCTCTGTTGCAAGGGCATGAAATGTTGAACACACATGTAAGCCTCGGGTCACAGAAAGATTTAAGCTTATTTAGTGGGCTGACTCTTTTAATGAGACCCACTAAATGTGCCTTCTGATAACTGGAAAAGAAGTTCTGGCCATAGTTATATATTTTATTTATTGTCAATGATAGAATGAATGGTAACTTTGGGCATTCTTTGTGTGTACACATATACATGCATAATCCTATGATGCTTTCTGGTTTTACCCACTCATTTTACCAGATGCAAGGCATATGTGAACCAACATTTAAATGCAGGGTTGCTTAAATCTATTTAACTACTGAAGGCATAAGTATTAATAGGAAAAAATCTTGCCACTTCACACCTGCTTCTGTTCCCTTGTATCTCTACTTTTCATGTGTAGACACCTGCTACATCTTCCTATAAGTTACAACAAATGGACAAAAAAAGGGAATAAATATCCAAATCTTCACTGGCAACAGCAGATGAAAATGGAAGACACAGAAAAACTTATTGGTGGTGATTTACAGACATCTGCAAGGGACAATGGCTGGGGAATTCCAACAGAAATAAACTCAAATCTAATAAATATAGAGCAAATGCTTCAGAATAATCAGATTAAAGCATTATAGGCAATAAAGTAGCGTTCATACTCCCTGTGTCTTCCTTCAACATTTATATGTATTTCAGAACTTGTTCAGGGAATTACTTCTTTCATCCATCTGCACACTGAAAATGCCTCACTTAGTGAGAAGTCTTGTTAAAATCAACTATCATCATAAGTCAGTGAAGCAAAACCACAAGCATAATTTTGAGGCTTTAAAACATTTATATGTAAATATGTCATTATTTGCTAATTTGCTAAAGGATTCATCTAATGAGAATTCTTATTTTCATCTCAAGAATGCAATAAAAAAGACCTAAAACACTGTTTGGAAATCAGAATGGCAACTAATTGAGTCCTTTTGTTTTGATTAGGACATGGCTAACAGACCAGTACTAATTTTATTTGATAGAATGTCCCATTCCTACAATTAACTTGTAACTGACTAAACAATTCAGATAACCATCTAGCCCATAACAGAATTAAATGTATCTGATGTATTTATTTGGCAGAATGTATCAAATTATTGTTTTCTTTATTATTCATCTAGCCATTCAAATTTACATATTACCAAACTAGTTATTTTTTATCTGTTTGCTACTAAAGACTTAGAAACAAATTCCCTAATTAAAGTATGCAGGATCTATAGGATTTCCAGAGGTCTTCTTTTTCCACCTTTTCACTGAGATGTAAAGGAGTCCAAAAGACTGTGTCCCAAAGTGAACCTAGTATTATACCTGAAATACTAGAATTCTGCCCTTTTTCTTCCTTTTTAGAAGGAAACTGTAACAAAGATTGAGAGGAACTATCTATAAATGCAGTATTATCCTTTTTGTTTGGTTTGGTTTGGTTTTTGGTTTGTTTCATGTCTCTGTGTTTGTTTTACTTTGGATATCACCTGTGCAGATAAAACTCAGGAAACTGTCTTGGGACCAGATAGAAGGAAAGAGAAATACAGGCTGTCAGGGTCTGACTGCATTTTTCTCATTTTCTCATCTATTGCTATGACAGGGAAAACAACTGTTTCAATTTAACTTATAAATGGTACAATCCAATAGTTCTTCCTTTACAATACTATGGGTTACAGAAGAGATCTAAGACAATTAAGAGGAGAAACTCTAGAACATCTGTTCACATTCTTAATGACCTCTGTAGGTTGGCTTTTTTTTTTCCTGTCTTGTATAAGCCTGAGCTGTGTCTAAATACAAGTCAATGTAAATATTATTTTTTCAATAATCTGACATTTGAAAGTCCAAATAAAATTACCTCAGTGAACAACAAACAACTTTACTTTGTCTCTACCTTTAAACTATAGTTTAAGCTAAGAGGAGATTATTTTTTCAAGAAAGAAACAGAAACTTTTTTTCACTGCTTTATATAAACAAGTAGTATAATTAAGTTTAGCACTTTCTCAAAAAAAAAAAAAACCAGAAGCATGTGAGAAAAAAAGTTGAGTATCAGAAATTATATTCACTGTAAGATAAATTGTGATGTGAAAGCCCTCTCTGCCATATGAAAGCCTGAAAAGATATACAAACTTTTATATATATATTTAGTACCTAAGTATCATGTACATGCATTGCAATTACTGGTTTTTTTTGTGGAATACATAGATTTCCTTTTTCTTTAGTGTTATATGTCACCAGCCATGTTCTTAAATTTTCATTTGTTCTCTCATTTTGATTGCTTCAATTTTTCTCATGTCTTCACCTATCAAGTTTGAAATCTCCGTATCTAATTTATTTCAAACTAGTAAACAGGCATGAAAATTACATTTTTGCAACACTATTTGTTTCTCCCTTCACCTAAAAGTTTGTGCTATGTTGATTGTCCCTCAGCACTAGTCATTTGAAGTGGATGATTTCCTTAGCAGCTGCTGATTTACACATCTAATTTTGTATGTGTTCCAAATACTCTCTGCAAGAACACAGAACCAGTGTTGTCATATGAATGTCAATCTCCCAAGACTTCCAGTTTTTAAAAAAAGAAAACCTAAGAATATTTTTTTTTGCAAACAAAACTAGTTACAGATCAGCAGATAATATAAGAAACTTATAAAAATTCATGTTACAGTTTAAAGTTGTTATCCAGTCATAAAAGTATTTTAGAATTGACAAAACTGATGACACTGTAATGCAATGGTGATCTTTTACATTTGAAATTCAATGCCAATAATAATGTAGCACATTTTGCAAATGAAGTCAACCTTATTTACATCCAAATCCCATCTTCTAATATTTTGTCTTCTATAATAATTCGTTATAAAAGTGTTTCATTTTACAAAATACTGAGGACAAAGGAGTCTCTGTAACAAGCTTCCTATATCTTAAATATTTTAGACAATACTATATGCAGTAATAGCTGGGGTAAGGGAGGGTGTTTTTGTTTGCTTTGGTTTAATTCTCTAACACACCTCAGCTTTGTAGTTTTACTAATGGACCAGTATCAGACTAACATTTTCAGCTTTAGCAAAGCCTTCTTTGCTCTAAAATTAGAGAAAGATGTTGCCTGCATTTCTGTTGTGATGATAGGTGGGTAGGGACCCAGACAGTTGAAGGGCTGCAAAGCTTTTCCCAGATCCTAGGGGAGCACAAGCTACACCTGTCAGGACTCCTGGAGAGCTGAGGGAGCTGTCAGGGTATCCTGGTATTCACAGCTGTGAACTCTCAGCTGTGGATCTCACAACATGGCAAGACTCCTGACTTTGCTGGCACTTGTGCTGAACAGCTTCAGCTCCTCCTCTGACAACCTGAAGATATTCTTTCTCCCTTTATTTTACTTTTTCCTTAAGGACCTGACATTTCTGGAAAATAATAAAGAGAGGTTGATTTCGTCAGGAGCAGAAAAGCCAGGCAGAAGGTAAAAGTTTAACTTACCAGCCAAGATGTGAAGCAAAAAGTAAGATGGACAGAAATGTAACAGTCTATACCCAAAAGGATTAGTTAAAACTTGTCCTATGATATTACAGAAAACACTTTCCCCAGTAAGTTATTCTCTTTTATTGCTCATCCTGGCAAATGTTCCCTTCTCTGGGGACGAAAGACAAATACAGTAGAATCTTGTTCAAATCACCATTTAGATTACAAGCACCATCATGATTAGAGAGGTCAGAAAGAGTCTATAAAGTGAATTGTCCTGAGATTAATTTAAGGAGATAGGCAAAGGAATGAACTAATGAAGCAGTATTGTAAGATTGAGGCTGAGTTATGGAGCAGCTGAAACACGTGCCAGATTTCTCACACTGGGAGTACAGTGCAAGGCTGCCAAAAAGTGCATGGAAGCCAGTGGCTTCCTGCTGACTTCAAAGGCTTTGAAGTAAGTTCTGGACTCCATGCAAAGCTACTTTATTTTTGTCTCGTATTCCTTCCTCTGAAAAATAATTATTACATCAAATTTTCTGATTATCTACTATTTGGTAAATTCATTTTTGTCATTATTTATTATCAATTAGCTTGTGCCAGTATTTAGCAGGCTCTTGCTCATTTGTTTTCATAGGGATGTATGTACACCAATCATTGTCACTTCAAGATTCCTTATTCTATTTCTTTTCTAATTTTTAGTCATGCTGTTGACATGTTTCCCCCATACACAACTCTATTCTACTGCCCAAGGTTAAATTATTTTATTGAACCAATTGCAAACTAGTTCATATTTAGAACCAGTGAAAATAAAGCCAACAACAGTGAATACATCATTAAAAACATGATGACAAAATCAGAAAATATTTTTGCCTATAAATTCAAAGCCAGTGTTGGTATAAAACACCAATCTGTCTTCTTCTTTAGCAATATTTGAGTTATTTTATTCATATTTTGTTGTTATTTATTGCAATTCAAAGTCCATCCATTGAATAGAAGCAGTTTTGTGAAAAGAAACAGCACATGCTGAGGTCACAACACAGCACAAGATGACCTTGAATCTCTAGCCTGGCCTCGAGTCACAGTCTGTCATATATATTTCAAATTCATTTTGTCTAAAAAGATCCACTTTCTGTGTTCCAAGATTTTCCTGCCATAAAAAGTGAAGTGCAGTGAGAGGACACAGCTGGGAAATATGTTTCCAAACTGCACACCTGGTTCAAATGAAAATGTTAATGGAGATGTACTTTGTCATGTTTTCAAATCATGTCAGGGTGAGGTCTTGGAGTATGTGAACTGGATACCTAGCATACTCCAATCACTAATGGATATTTTGTCCACCAGGTCAGAACTCATCTGAAGTAAAAAAACAGCAAACCACTTACAGACAGTTGCTGGGTCCTCAGGACTACCTGTTTCCCTCTGCAAATCCCTGTGCCTACACCACTGTAGTGGGTTCTGTCCCTTATCAGCTTATCCCTGATCTCTGTCTCCTTGCATGTAAATAATTTTAATTTTATTCTTGCCTTTTTATTTACTTAATTGACTGTTAGGCACACATTAAATATATTTTAAATAATCAGAATAATATTCCATATATATACAATGTCACCACGTTTTAACCAATGCATAATAAAAGTATTAAGGGCAGATAATTAGGACACAAGGGCACAAGATTCTTCTGAGCTCTTAGTCACATAAATATATTCTGATATAAATCTTGGCACTAAAACAAGGAAGACAAATCACATACCAGAAGGACCCAATCCCTCATTTCTCAGCTGCAACTTTGGTGGAGACTTTGTAGTATCTCAAAGCTGGGAAGGGAAAAATCTTTCTCCAGTTCCCCAACACAAAATGGAGAGGGTAAAATAGTTGCATCACAGATTTTAAATAATTTTTACTGCAAACATCTTTTCTGGCATCGAGTGATCCCCAAAGAAGTTTTAGTAGAAGATTACATTTGGTACCTCAAAATAACAAAAATAGGCCTGAATTTGTAAAAGTATATGTAGTCTGTGCATGAACTGAAGCTATCTTGATAATTTCTATTCCTTTCCTTTTGAGTTCAAACATCTCCCAAACAATATACTGAAATGTCAAGTATACACAAAAATGTAGATCAAATGTATGGTGATAATTCAAAGCAAGCTATAAAGTAGATGCAATTCCAGAAAATGTAAGATAATAGTACTTTCTGCATATTCAGTAGTTATTACTGGAAAACAAAAGCCACACAATCAAATAAAAAATAAATATGTCTAGGACATTCAAACCAACATTAAAAAAAAAAAAAAAGATCTATGCTTGCTGCATTAAGATTCAATAAAATCTAAGTAGAATTCTAACAGTGTGCTCAGAAACTGACACTCCACATAAATCCCTGAGTGGGTTACATCCTTCTTTTTACTTACATCTAAGAAATACCTTCCCAAATTATCAATTACATTAATTTATCACACTCAGTAACCTGCATGGTCTGTGTTTTATTGTATTCTAATTTTGGGGGCTTTTTAAGTAATTATATTAAATTCAGGATACTGTAAAAACAAGGGAAGTTTTAAAAATTCTTCATTCATAGAATATTAAATGTTAGTGTGTACAGTTCCTGACACATGAAAACTTTTGTTTCTATTTGGCTTTTATTAGACTTTAAGGTTTGTGTTTTCCAATAAATGCAGAAAGCATTTCTGTTAACTTCTCTCCATAGTAATTCAAATATCAACAGATTTAGCATTTACACAATGGTCAGCTCAACCACACCTTTATTTACCCTAAGCTTTTACTGTAAAATAAGATTAACAGGTTTCAATATCAGAAAAAAAGTCAAGGACAGTGGGAGTTCAATCATAGCTCATCACAGAACATTAGTTTTCCTTAATATTGTTTCATCTCTAAAATAAATGGCAATCAATCCATTATGGAAAATAAAATGTATAGTAATTTCAAATATGATTGTCAATATTCGCTATGCATAAAGCCCATATAATCAGCTGTGCAAAATCTATTTTATTTTATGTAAACCCCAAAGCAGGCAAATAAACTAAAAATTTATATTACATTTCAGGAAATATACCTACAATAAACACATCTATGATTTTTTTTCAACAAGTTTTTGTATTAGTTTTAATTTTACAAATATTTGAATGATATTTTATTTTATAATTCCTTCTAATGAGATTTGGCCACACATCATGTTTCTACTGATTCAAATTGCCTCATGCAGCTGTTCAAATTCTTCTAAATAGGAGAAATAATAAGATATTAAAAATAATCTTAATAATAATAAAAAGAAGACATATTCCAATTTCTTTTTTAAGCATACTGTTTTACAGAAAATGTGAGGTTTTCAATAATGGTTGACCATTGTATTATCTCATAAAAATTAATAAAAGTTAACCTTCTTCCTGGAAATAACTTGTGTGAGACCACTGTGTCAGCTTCAAACTTTATTACACTCACAAGGCCATGGTCTTTTTATACTGAGCCCGATGAGTTACTTGAGGGATGTTAAGTGAGTTCTTCTAACAGTTCAATACAGTATCAACAAATAGAGCAAACACTGAAATAGTCAACTGTGATCTTGGAAAAACACGTGTACCTAAGGGCATGTTTGTTCTCTCAGTGTAACACAGAGGTACTTACCACTCAGGCTAGTATACAGTTTCATACCAGTTAAGTCCACATGGAAAGCCAGGTAGTATAGTACCTTTCAGCCTTTACCAGCTCAGGTCAGGTAGCAGTGTAATTGGGTTTGCCTGGCACCATGAATAAAGTCCAGCAAGAGGCATCTGGACTGGTGCCAATCATGGCTGGCTTCCTGTCTTTAAACTTTAGTCTTTTCTTCTCATTCCTTTCCCAGCACAGCATGATATGGGCTGGCTGAGATGGTTCTGTATTAGTTTCCTTCAGACAGGCTTGAAAGATGGAATGCAATTAATTTTGTAAATATCCACCATATCTATGCTGGCCTGGCAGCAGGAAGAGAGAAAAGATGATAGACAAAACTTATTCCAAACAGTCGAAAAACACTGGTCCTAAAATCAGCTTCTGTGTGGCTTACTTGACATCAAAAGGCTCATAGACTTCATAGAATTAGACACTATAAAATAGAAACCTTCATAATAAGCCTATTCCAGTAAGGCAAGGCATTCACAAGTGGTTCTAAAACACAGAAGTCTGGGAGAAGGAGGTCAACAGCTCTACACGTTTTTGTGAACAAGAACCACTGAAACAAAGGATTAATTTTAGAATACATTCTATCACCTTATCTCTGCTTTCCAGGTGGGTATAAATGAGCATTTATCAATGCTGACCTGTTTTGTGCTTTTCATCAATCTCTGAAAAACTCTTTTGGACTCCAGGAGCCTCTCTACAAGGTAAACTAAAAGCTTCTCATGCTGGATTGGGCAGCCTTCTCCAAACATGAGAAAAACTTGTCATGAAAAGCCTCTGATATTACAAACCACAGCAACATGTTGGTTATTTATTTAGTTTTTTCATATTCATTCCTTTGTGCTTCTTTTGTCACATATTAATCTTGCATACAACACTTAATAATTGAACTATGTTAATAGTGTTTACTTTCTCTTAGCTATCTTGTTGTCAGTCACCTGCAACCACTATGTCTGTTGTGTTCTCCAATTATGTTTGGGTAATTATGCACCACCATCTTCTCTTTTCATAATTTTCTCTGTCTTGCAAATTGTATTGTTTTTAAAGAAAGATTCTTATTATTTCAGGCAGTGCAACTAAGCATAACAAGCAACCAAAATTGAAAAAGGAAAAAAAAAAGTTTACAGCTCAAATGTTGTATTAAAACACACACAAGCACATTGTTTCTGTGTGAATGTGAGTACCACTACTGTATTTGTGGTTTCAGTTTTACTGCAGCTTAGTAGCATCTAAAAGCAAGAAGCCATTTGTCTTCCTCACGGTGGCCAAAAAGACATAGACCAGTAACCACCACCATGTTGACACTTTCTGAAAGTAATTTGTCAAAGGAATCCTGTACTATACTGTTGTAGGACTAATTACTTAAAAAAATCAAATCCTAAATTCCAATGGCAAATACTGGCCTTACTTTACTGGAGAATGGACACATCTTCTGTTTGTACTTCCATCTCTCTTCCCACATTATATCATCTAAGGAAACACACTTCTTCCAGGAACAACCTTCTCTGGTACCTCCAGGCCTCTACCAGCATTCACCAGTGCAGGACCACCTCCAGTACCAGGTGAAGGCACCAGTGCTGCCTGCCATCTTCATCACCCAAGCAATTGATACCAATTAATTACTTACGTAGGTTGGGGATTTCATTATTTCAACATGGATTTTCTATATGCTGTGCATTTAATGTGAATAGAAAGGAGGAGAAAAAGTATAAAATTAGAGAATATTTGGAGTTGGAAGGAACCTTAAAGAACATCTAGGTCCAACCCCCACTGTTCATTATAAAGGCTCTCTTGGAGGCACAATTAAAGGAAAAAAGATAAGTTTAGGTACTGAAAATCACCTTTTATTGGCCATAGAAGAAACCTAGGAGATTAACTCACAACAGGTAATGTTAGCCCTTAGTCTAATAGTCTTTTTATCTATTTTCCTTTGGAAAACAAAGCAAAATTAAACTAAACTAAACAAAAACACACTAGCAGTTTAATAAGTTGTTGGTTTCTTTTTGTTTTTTAATTTGATATTTTAATCACAGCTATTCAATATGAAAACCTGTTTAGCTACATGTATTGTAGCTTTATGGAGATCAAATCTGAGCTTTCATGATAGTCTTTGCCAGCACAGAACTCCACTATGCACCATGGTTTCAGTAGAATTAAATACAGTGAGCAATGATTGGTTGCTTTCATGATTTCTTTTCAGTCTGTCACATAGCTAAAAAATGAGTTCATCTTCTAAATTATTTTTTTCTGATTATATATGTATTCCAAATGAATTATTTTTCAAAAAAAGTGACAGTCCAAAAGCCCCTATATCGTTTACAGGCATAGTCAGTGGGGGTTGGGAGGAAGAAAAAAAAAATAAAAATAAAAAATGATTCTTTGATGCAATAACCATATCATTTTGCAATTCAAAACTACTTCATTTGTTACCTAATTTTCATGATAACTATCAGCTAGAAGCCCTTTTAACTGTGACCATTTAAATTCAGCGGAGGAAATAACAGTTTTGTAACTATAAATATGAAATATATTCCAAAAAGCAAATTACTAAGTATTGATGGCTTATTGTTGTAGCTTAGACATTACAGTTTCAGCCTTCAAATTTCTGTAACTGCTCTAGATATGAGACCTGTACTTCTTCCTATCTTAGAATCCAGATGTCTATCTTCAGAAATCAATCACTAGAGCCTCAGAAAGATGTTATGATAAAGACATTTTGTCATTTAAATGTGGTTGTGTAAATGCAGATACTACTTATAAAAGCAGTTCATTTTTCCATTAGACATGGAAACAATGGAGATACTGTTTTCAAATATTAAATGTTTGCCCACAGTCATGGGTAATGGATGTGTAAAGCAAACACTTGGCTAAACATAGTGGAATTATAATGAGATATGTGTTGTCCTTAGAAGTCTGAGATGTCACCAATTAATATTCAGTCCTGTATCACAAAAAAAAGAGATCTTACCTTCTGCTCTCTCAGGCTAATGTAACAAATCTTCTGATTAATGTTATCTATTACCAAATGACATATAACTTTAATGATTGTGTTCAAAGTGGTTGTGATAGGACATGAAACAGGGATGTGGTTGAGTGCTGATCTGACAGTCCTGGTTTAACACTTGGACTTAATGATCTTAAAAGTATCTTCTAACCAAAAGGATTATCTGGTTTTATACAACTGTATTGGGTTTTTTTTCTGATATTCTTGAAAGGTACTTGAGTCTTACCTTTTGCCTGACCTTGATGGCACTAAGGGGCCTTCCTGTCCCTTCCCACAGTCCTGGTGCTTCCCCTACGTCAAGGAACCCAGGACCAATCTAGGATTGCTCATTGGATGCAGCAGTCCCTGAAGAAGTTAGCAGAAAAATTTCCATTACCTTTAAGCATGGTGATTTCTTCCTTGCATATGGGATGACTTCTTAAACCTTTAAATGTCACAGACACGAGGCCACATGCTAAATGAGACTATGCCTCAGAAAAGTCTTTCTCTAGCAGAGGAGAACCATAAAACACCCAGAGACAAAGTATTTAAATACTATAATGGAGAAATCAATATCAAATTAGAACAATGATACTTTGTGGTTAAGAGAAAATAGCAAAATAAAAGGCTGATGTCCACAAAATGTTAGCTTTGCATTCCTAAAATGTTAGGAGTACAAATATATAAACATTTTGCTTGTAATAAAACCAATGATATTTTTTTTTCACTTACCTATAGGTTTATGACTCTACCTTAGAGTATAAGGAACTTGAGTGTTCTGAAAGTGCACCAAACACAGTTCAGTCTCATCCTGGTATGCCACCGGGATAGACATAAAAAGCTGCATAAGAAGTTTCAGCTGTATAATAAACAAGAAGAAGTTAGAAACCATGTTCAAATCCATATTTTCATTATTATTATTTGTTAGAAGGATTAAAATTTAGTGCCAAGAGTTTATGGGGGCTTTATTGTCTTCTATTTAAAAATTATGCATCTTTTTGTAAGCAAATATGACAAAATAGAAGAGGGTAAATTAAGTATTTGTTCCTGTCAGTGTGAAATTTTAAAAATGAAAAATAAATTTAAAATAATAAATCTTGTTCTATTATTTCCTAAATTTTCAACTCAGCTACTAAAATTCTAAAAAAAAATAAAATAAATAAAAACAAACAGAACAACAAGAAAAACACACACCAAAAAACCCCAAACATTGTTCTCTTGACTCTAATTAAAACCGTGTTCATATTTATACCAATATGTTTCCTGCTGGCTTGAACTCAGGGTTTGTCTTTGGTTTTAGGAGATGTTAAATAGACAAGATAAATAAAATTGTGGCCCTGATGAAGGCAGAGGAAGTTCTAATACTTACTTTGATCAAGTCAGGTTTTCAGTTTATGGGAATGGAATTTTTTTTTCCATTGCTCCCCTTTTTTTACCCATAATTTTTCTATTAAACACACTCCTCCCATTCTCATCTGTCTTCAAAATGAATTAGTCCTTCAGAACATTACCTCATTTTGACATCTGTAGCCCACTCATCTTTGCTACCCTGGAGTAAGACAAAGAGCAAATCACAGATTATAGTGACATTTGCAGATACTCGAAGGGATAAGGATTGGACAATGGTAATGGCAAAAAAAATAAATAAATTTAGAATCTGCTGTGGTAGCTTAAAAGTAAATGACATCCATGAAGTACAAAACGAAGAAAGCAACAGAGAGACTAACATTCTCAATTTAATAGAGGGGAGAGCAGTCACTTGTCACGACTTGAATTGTATTCACTGCACTGGCTGATAATGATTGCAGGAAGTTGGAGGATGCAGCATCTTCTCTCCTTAGCTTTCCATTTAATTGGGAAATCCTAATCCAAATTAGTATTAGTAAAAGTATTAATGTAATATTATATCATGTTTTGATGTCCGTGCTTTAAAGAAAATCTGCAAAAATTCAGAAAAAGGGGCCCAAAAATAGGTACAAACTGCAGTTAAATTCACAGAGTAGTCCAGGAACTTCATTTGTGTTCATAAATTAAATTTACCACCTAGTATAGAATTGACTTTGTCTTTATGATTAAGTCTTTTCCCATCCAAAAATGGATAGCTTAATACAGAATACATGTTGGGACTAATACCTGGTTTATACAAACTTTAAAACCATGCAAAAATAATCTGCACTAATGAAAACATATCCAGAAGAGGTGCATATTGTTACATATATGTCTATATCCTTAAAAATCAGTCTCTTTAGGGAAGATACTGAAGGTTTTTAATGAGCTATGCTTTTTATCTTATGAAAAAAGTCTTTATCATAAAAGGATATCCCATTACTATGAACGGTGATTCACTTTAAAATGATCCATATTATAGCAATTCAGACCTGAAGAACCTTACAGTCTGAATAGCATCTAAATGTCAAAATATTTTTTCTGTTAGTAATTGCAGATGGTAGTACTTTAGGTAATATTCTATATTTGTTTTTTCTGATATCTCCTACGGTTTTAATACTTTAAGATCTTAAGTAGAAAAGGAAAATACAGAACAGATGAAAGAACAAGCAAGAGTAACAAAACCACAATACCTAAAATATATGTAACAACTTCCTAATCCTTTTATTTTCAGAGTTGATGATGTCTCAAGCTATTGAACTCTGTCTAAATAATTTTATTTTATTTCTTTGTGAAAAAAAAGAAAGAAAAGAAACAAAACCAGAAACAATGAAGATCAGAGAAGATCAGTAAACTGTTAGATTAACAGAACTAGACTAGTCAGTTGCAATTCAATGTCAAAATTTCTGGCAACAGAAAGCTTCAGTGCATGATATGATGATCCATGATTCAAGACAGCAGGTAACTCAGGAATAAAGATGCAACAAAATGAGCATTAAAAGGAAGGAAAAATAGTTAGATATTTATAAATAGTTGGAACTGTAAACACATATTCATACAAAAATCTGAAACATACAATTTATAGCAAACTCAGTTATTATTCTACCTTACTGAATTGTCAATTGTTGATGCAATTCAGATAAACAGATAATAGCAGAAGACTGTTCTGTATTATCTAGCTTACATTTTTGGAAAAATAATTCTTATGTACTTGATAAACAACAAACAATTCTTATCTACATGTCAAAAAATTATGGAAGAGACAAAAAACACAGACAGGCAAATAATTATAATGGCTGGGCTTGTTTGTTTTTATTTTTAAAATATTTTTTCCCAGTCTACATCCTCATCAAATTCTGTTTTATAATCTGGAAGATAAAGGCCAGAATTTTCATGTGTCAGCTTCACCTACCAGTACTTTCAGGATATAAGTACAGTCCTTTGTTCTATGAAGTGACTTCATTATTTTGGAAAAAAAATCAACCTTGCAACCTTAGTATCTCATTTAACTAAATCTAATTAATCAAAAAATAACAATTAAAACTTCAATAGGTAATTACCTTTCTACCTAATTCCATTGCTATTAAGTGAAAATGAAGAAACTAAAAAATCAACCTAACAATAACTAATTTAACTATTTTCCCTGAAATGCATTCAAGACAATGTAAAAAAAACCCCAAACCTGTGGAACATCTCTGATGTTTTCCACTGTCCAGGCTGGTTCAGTGACCCCTAGGTAGAAATGTTATAAGGAAATAATCTTTCAAAAGAAAATCAATAA
This sequence comes from Ceyx melanurus, assembly GCA_024611195.1. Taxonomy (NCBI): domain Eukaryota; kingdom Metazoa; phylum Chordata; class Aves; order Coraciiformes; family Alcedinidae; genus Ceyx; species Ceyx melanurus. The sequence goes on from JANHGL010025747.1 coordinate 83,706, forward strand.
CGATTAAACTATTTCAAATGAAATAAAGCTACTAGGAAAATGGGAAATAAACAAAAATGTGGTATACTTCCTCACTCCTTATTGCAGTCAATGATTTAAAAATGCAGATAGAAGGAGAGATTTAGCTTGCAATACTGGTTGGAAATAAAAGTATTTTTAAAATAATAATTCAAGAAACCAATCTTTCTCCTACTTTGAGAAAAATGAGGAACTCATCAAGCTCTTATTTACTTTATCACATCCACTCATTTCTTATAGTGAACAGTCCAACAGATTTTACATTTGTTGTCTTTTGACCCAATGCTATGATTAGTGCATGTTACTGATTTTAATCTGCCTTAACGTTTTTGGATCCTATCCTGATTTAAAATAGTACGTCTACCCTATCAATGCAAATTTCTTATAGATAATTTCCTAACACTAGTAAGATCAATTCAAGGATAAAAATAATTTTCCTAATGTTACTTTATTAAAATACACTATCTCCTAGAAAAAAAATAAATCCACCTATCAGTCATAGTCAAATTCTAGTTAAAATTTGCCACAGAAAAATTAATTTGTTGGATTGTGATGTACGACTTTAATAAAAGCAAATTTTTCCAAGGAAGTATAAAACAAAATGTATACAAAAACCACATAAGCTTACTTACTGAAACAACTGTAGCAATGTGTTGCTATATGTAAACTTCCATACAACAACTAATATCTGACCAAAAGCAGAAGAGAAGGGGAATAAACAGAGACAGTAATTGTTTCTTTTATTTGCAAACTCAAAATGAAGTCTTTGTAGAGATGTACAAAAATATATGTACAAAAATCACAGAATCATGGAATGGTGTGGGTTTCAAGGTCCTTTAAAGATCATCTAGTGCAGCCACCCATGGGCAGTGACATCTTTCACTAGATCAAATTGCTCAAAGCCTCATATAAACTGACTTAGAACACTTCCAGGAGGGGGCATCCACAACTTAGTACAACCTGTTGCAGTATCTCACCACACTTATCATAAAAAGCCTCAACCTTTCTTCATAGGAGAGGTGTTCCAACCCTCTAATAGTTTTTGTGACTCTCCTCTGGACCCCTCTAACAGGTTCTCTTTCTTACCTTGGGGACCACAGAGATGAACCCAGTACTCCAAGTGGTGCCTCATCAGAGCAGAATAGAGTGGGACTATCACTTCCCTCGACCTGCTGGTCACTCTTCTTTTGATGCAGTCCAGTATACAATTGGCTTTGTGAGATGCAACTGAATAAATTTTTCTTCTCTAAGAAGGGAAATAAAATTCTGACCATGGAATTTAATTGCTTAAAAAGCAAAACTCTTAGACATCAGAATCAATTTCTGCAAGTAAGGGTTGATTTATAAACATGGAATCAGTCACATTTTTAAAACATGCTTGTTGCATCTTCATAACAAACATTTCATAGTATAATCTATGTGATTCTTTGCATCACATAATGAACATGAAGTCGTTTTTAAGTAATGACGGATTACATTTTTGTCCTTCACTGGGTATGGAAGGAGGTTTAACTAAATTTGGAAGGAAATTAATTTATATTCATATACTTAACAAACAAGATGTATTCACATAATTTATTGACAAAATATTTATTGTAATATTACTCTCTACACACTATGAACCTCATCCATTCGGTTGTTTTCTACAGTCACATTTGTAGCCTTAACCCAGGATTCTGAAAGCAAATTCTGAAACCCTTCTACACCCTCACAAATCATAATATTTTTTATTTTCCACAGGAGAGTAAGCAAACAAATTTTGACATCTCTATTTTAAGAACTCAACATTTGCTTGTTTACATAACTAACATGTTTTGCATACTTATATGTCATCTCTACTGGTCACATGAAAAAAAGAACCAACCCACATTTTTAAAGACATTTCACTCTGTCATTTGCTCATATTTCAGCTCTTTAGGGTATCTGCTTGATTATAAGCATACCAGGCCAAAGACAATCTCTGTGTAAAAACACTGAAGACATTGACTTTTATTTTTATTTCAGTCAAGATACTGAAGAAAAATGAAAAGAACTCAGATACTTGATTTAATTTCATAATTTCTATCAGAAGCAGTCCAACAAACTCCTAATAACTCCCATTTTTCACACAATGACACGTCTTCACTTTTGAACAAAACTAATGGGCAGTGAAAACATTCATGCATGGATCAGATTTTAAATGAATAATGTCATTAGATAAAAAATGTTGAAATGCAAAGTCCATAAATACCTATTATGAAATTAATGGTGAGTGTTATATTTAATTCATTTTAATAATCAGCATAGATGCTATTTCTCTTTTATATTCTTTATACAGCATAATTTGCATCTGATTCTAATCATAAATACATATTCCAACCCTACATAATTGTACCACTTTGTTGCTTGTCATGCATCACCTATATTTTCCATAAATTAATCTAATAATAGTATGAATTTATTGATGTGAATGTTCAGAATTTTGTGGTGTATTAGAAATGATCCAGAGGGCCTCCTCTATAGCGAAAAAATATATTCACCATTATCCACCCAGCCAAAAATTACAGAGCATCAGAAAGTAGGTCATACCATAATAGTGACATTGAACTTTTCAACTGGGAGTAATTAGGTTTTATTTCCAGTGCTCAGTGACCTACTGTGAAAAAATAAGATAATACAAGAATGCTTCAGTTTTATTTTTCATAATTTAGTGTCTTGTTTTATTATTTCTTTCTACTGTATATATCTTAAGAATCCATAATTGTTACCTATCGTGATGACAACATCTGACAGCTGCGTAGGGTACTTCTGCTGTTTAATATGTCATAAAGAATCTGTTGCATGCAATGATGTTATCATTAGGGAACAAGGATACTGTCTATTATTTCAGAACTGAATAATTCAGCATTAAATCATTTCAACTGCAGTGTCACTTGCAGGGAATATGAAAACAGAAAAGTTACTGTGTATGAAACAAGCTTTGCACTAATGCTTAGAGCACAGAGGGCATTTGAAGCACACTTGCTTGTATATTCCCTCTAGGGTGCTTTCGAAAGCTTTTCTTTTATTTAATGGCTGCTTCCTAATGCAAAGAGACATCATAAAATGCACTTGCATCTGTTAGCTCAGATAACAAGACACATTTTTCCTTTTTGGGGCAAGGGTGTTCTAAGAACCATGTGGCACGATTCAGATTACTGTGGTACAACAGGATCTTACTCCCTTCTGTGAGTTATACATTTTTTATTTGTTACTAATGTAATTACAACAAGAAATACCCTCCCACCTCTGTCACACATTTGCCCTAAGCATAGGTGTGTAGGGTGGCCTGCTGCATTCATACATCTTTGACAGACAAGAGACCATGTTCATTCAGAGGACCATGTACATTCATTTCTCTAATATTTATGTAGCTGAGAAAATGGAATAGGAAGTCTGCAATGCTTCTGTTACATTACATGGAGCATAAAAAGAACAGGTTGAATAGTATTTTTTCTATTGCAGGGAGTGCTCCCTATGCATTTTATTAAATAAGAATTAATATCCTTAGTGTATACAGAGAATTCAAGTGTACTAGTAGATGTGTACCAAGAAAGGGACAGAGTATCAGACACCTAAGAACTACAGGAGATTTCCTGTGAGTCTTTGCATTTTTTTCAGAGAGAAAAGTCCTCCCACTGCTATTTTAAAACATTTCTTGTTTTGAATCTCACAACACAAGAAAGGTTGTCAGTGGCAGAGTTAAGACTCCAACTGTTCCTTGCAAAATCTTTTTTTTTTTTCCAATGTCTTTAACAGAAGAGAATCTTTCGTAAAGTCTATCACATAATATTCCATGTTTATTCCACTTTTTTTCATTACTAGAATAGTGGAATTAAATGCTATTTTCATGTTTATGCTGCTTGATTTGGGTTTCTTCTTTTCTTTTCTTTTTTGTTTTTTTTTTTTTTAAGCCAGAACTGTGAGGATAATTCAAACTTTGAGAATTGCCTAAAAGCACCCTTATCTGCATATTCATTTCATTAAGAGCCCAGTTTGAAAAATGCATCAAGTGAAAATTGTTCTGCCATTTGATTGCTGATTTAAATATAAACAAAAATGCATTATGTGTACTATCTCTATGTTTTGACAGTGTTTGTGACTAAACAGGCCAAGTATCTTCAATGCACAAACAAGTAGCAGCAGCTTAATACCTCCCCAACAAAGATCTTCAATAAATCACTGTCCGTGTTCAGGAAGTAAGGTTTTGTTTTTTCTCCAAGGCATGAAAATTTGATGGCAACTACTGATTGTAATCATGTTGATAACTTTTTGGAAAAAAAAAAATATATTCTCATTTCTTTTCTCAAACCTTAGTTCATGAAGTTTTCCTAAATGCTCGCAATTATTTTTAAGTGTGCAGAAAAAGGAAAGAAATACTTACTGGTGTTTTTGCATAACTGCTACAGTGGCCTGCTCTGTTGGGCAGAGGAGTGGTAATTTTGCTGATATACTGAGAAATATACACTTCATATCAAAACTAATCTGCAGCTCATAAGGGTTTTGAGCCAGTAGGAGAGGCCTTTTACTTACAGTTCTCATTAAGTACATAATTGCGTATACATTTATTTCCATTCAGCAGAGTACTAGAGACTACTATTTAATACTTTGTTGAATAAATATATATAAGAATATCTTTAAAATAATATTTGGAAAAATGTTACATTTTCAAATATATCTAAGAAATAATTTTTTTTAATGAAAATAATTTAGCTTCTGAATTCCTGCCAAAGATAATATTCTACAGTATCAGATATTTTTTCATTTCAAGGCAGGTTGAAGTAAATCCTAGCATTTTAATTTCAGTTATGGCACAATATATCATTAATTCTGCACCAGGAATAGACTACAAACTCAAGAAGAAATTGTTCTAGGGAAAAGAAAAATAAAAAAGAGAAACCATATCAACAGATAGCATTTTATAATGGGGATTTCTTTTTTTTCTTGTATGAGAATGTGCACATGCAGAATATAGTAAATATCAACTTTTTTTTATGAGAAACAGCAGTACAGGGAGTGTAATATTTTATTTCTTATTTGGAAGGCCTTAGCAATTATGATTCATCCGCAGAAGTCAGAGATAAAAATATGAGAAATTCAGATATGAACGAAATAGACTGGACTAGACTGATGACAAAATAAAATACATTCATATGGCCTTTAAAATATCCCCTAGAATACTTCTGAATTAGAATTCAGGACCATTAGATAACACTATATGACACTATAAAAAATAATTTATTTAACTTGCTTTTAAACATCGACTTTTTTTTTTTTTTTCAGCTGGTTTACCAGTAGATCACAGTATTCAGTAGCAATTACAAATGTGGTGAAATAAATAAGTCCACCACACTTTCTGAATACACTTTACAAAGTAGTACAGTTTTCAGCTTTAATGTACTTTAAAAGCATCTGTTAATCACAGAGTAAGATACAAACAGACACCAAGGAGAGAATTAACACCACAGCTTGTACCTTACTGATACGAATCAATAGTCTTTGGACTTTGAGCTGGGTAAAACAGAATTTCACACCACAAAAGAAACTGACAGTTTAAATGCCTATTGATTGTAAAACATATCATTATACCACACAGCACTCTTCACACTTTGTAACAGAGATTTTGCAACTACATTCTGAATACCATTTACTTTAGGGAAGCACTCACCAGTGTCAGCAGGATTAAGTATCAGGTAAGATATTACTCAGCATAGGAAGGGAAGAAATAGTACACACATTTTGCCAGTTCTACGTGTGAAAGTGGTTTTATAAGTACAAATTACAGTGAACAGTCTCCAAATAGGTCTTGTTAACAACTGCTCTTTTTTAAGTCAGGCTTTTTTGGCCAAGCCTAAACTTATGCTGTGTGACAAATGTAATTTAACACACCATTTTTTTCACTATATATTGTAATTTGAATGCCTGAAGGAAAGCACAATTTCTATTAACAGACCTGACACAGGTTTTTTTTACTGAGTGTATCAGAGATTTTAGAAGTCTTGTTTCAGAAACAAAGCTGTATAATAGACAAGATCTGTGACATAAACTCCAGTCCTAGTCTTTGCATCCTTGCTATTACTCCTTCTGATAGTGATAAATATTTACCATCAGTATATTTAACAAGTATTTACAAATTGATATTTTATCATTTTGTCTGACTAAAGTTTACACATGTAGCCAAATAAATCTATGGCACTTTGAGAAAATGCATTTTAAAATGCATCATTCCTAAACAATCTGTTCAAAGGACAGCAGTAAAACACATAGCAGTGATTTCTCTCAATCAGCAACTTCCTTTAACAATAAACACCTTTTCTGAGCTGGAAGGAAGGAGCTTACATTTTCAGTGAAGGAGATCACTGCAAACAATAAGATTGTACTATTTTGGCCTATGTGGATACAATTGAGAGAGGCAGAAAACTGCACTTCCCAACATTTCAGTTTTCAGAGATACTTTTCTGTCTGCTATCCTGTGTCGAGCTGAAACAGATTTGCATCGAATAATATTTATCCTGATCCCTGTGGCTTGTCTCAGACAAAGTCCTTTCTTATTCTTTAGAGCTCAAGTCTTTGCTGGTGACTGCAGTTTCAGAGGTTTGGGTTTTGTTTGGGTAATTTTAATTATATTTTTAAATTATTTTGGAACTGAAGTACTGTCTGAAAAGTGAGTGGATAATGTCTGTGTCCAGACTATCCACCCATAGAAGTGTGCTGACATTATTAAAAGGATAAAGAAATGGATGCTTAGACTGCCGCTGGCATAAACTGAACTTTACCTGTCCTTATTTTTTTTTCTTTAATCTATTTGAAATAAACAAAACAAAACTAAACAAAAAAAGAAACAGATTGACTTTTTATCATGAAACAGAAACTTGGGATAGGTCAACCATCCTCCAACAGTAGAACAAATGATAAAAAACATAGCCCATCTCCTTCAGAAGGTACTGTGACCCTCTATCCCTCACATTAGCTTTGAAGGAACAGAATACAGTGTTGTAAATGATGAACAGGAGCACAAAAGGTAGTATAAATAGAATAGTATTTGTCTGTCTGTTTGATTCTTTTGCACATTTGTGGAAACACTGTGAAAAAGTTCAAGCACACTATCACCTGTCAAAAAACATTTGCATCAGTGTTAATGGATGCCACATTGTTGACACTGCAGCGTTGCATGTATTATTCTTTGAATCACATGATACAAAATAACCCAGAGATTGAACTCACTAGGGAATTTTGTCATTATTTGCGGTTGAATGTTTTAAATTAATCATTTGGACTTTAAGTTCCAAAGTAGAGCTTTATACTAAATAGTTAATTGGACTTATTGATACAACCTTGATACCAAAGAGAATGAGTATTTGAAAAAGGTGGATAAGAAATTCTTAGCTGTAATCCTACAATTTGTTTAATTAATTTTAACCTTCTGTGAGTCTTGAGTCTTGTTAGAAATCCTAAATGATTAAACACAAGTAATCTTGAACATTTGAAAACTTTTCAAAATGTTATTTTTCATTCTTAGAATCATTATCAGGATATATAGTGGTCACAAATTATCATTGATGGGGGAGCTGACAATGTAATTTTCAAGTTCAGAATATCTGAATACTAGTTTCCCTAGAGAAAATGCAGACTGTTAATAGCATTTTAAATATATATATAGAAATACATCTCAACATACTGTAATTTCTGTGGGCTGCTAAAACATTTATCTTAATGTTGCTGTAACTTGTTCTTAGTGTAGTGTTAATCTATTTTTATGATAAAAAATATAGCTGTTTGTGCAAAACTGGAACAAAGCAATATTACTCAGAGTCTACAACGACTAAGTTCTTAAAAAAGAAACTCTACTATGAATAAATTATCTGACAAATACCAATGCAAGGTAGATCCTTAGAAGAGATAAGTTGAAAACCAAAATATAAGTAACAAGCATTATGTTGCAAAGCTAAGACCAGCAGATACCTCCTAACTACTAAATGAATGCTGACAGTCAAAGATTCACAGAGAACTATCACTAGCAACAAGCTAGCCAGAAATACCAATGTTTTTCCAAATCCTACACTTCCTGTCTAATAATGCATGGAATCACAGTAATCTAATAAAATGTTCCATTTTTTGGTAAAATAGAAAACTATGCATGACTAATATAATTTTTTTCTGTATTTTCTATTTTTATTTGTTATAGCATCCAATATGTATTTTTTTTTCCTGGGCAGATACTTTAAATGTCAGTTTTTCTCCAGTCTCACTGACTTTTTCTCAGGGCAATGTATATCAGGCATCACTCTTGCCTGTCGGTGTTTGCACACTGGAGATGTCTTCTCCTTCTTCCTCTGGGTGTTCAAAATAAACTGCACAACAAGCTGGCAACAAAATACTTCATAGTATGTCGTGGTTGAACTCCAGCCAGCAAATAAGCATCATGCAGCCACTTGCTCACTCCCCGCCCCTCACAGCACGATGAGAAGGAGAAGCAGGAAAAGAGAAAGGCTTTCTTTAGGGATGACTTATCATCGTGCCTAAGATAAACAAATGAAACATGCCCTGCTTTGAATAACTAATTTGAATTCTAAATTTTATAGGATTAAGTTAGATCACATTAATTCCTCCCATGGTGTTCACAAAAGTAAATATTTTAGGAAAAATCTATAATTAGCAATAAGACAGCAAGCAATAAATTTGTTATTTCTTCTTGTGGCCAAACATATCAGGATAATTGTTTTCTTTTGATTTTCTACAATTCTACACAAATGCCAGTAAGCTTATTAGCAAATAGCTGCATCACTAAACTAGTCTCAGAAATATTTTATGTGACAGTCATGTAAGACAATAGTTTTGGGAGTGAGATAGGATAATGCAAAGCAAGTATAAGAATCCAAATTTCATATGTGTGCCTATATTCCACATTTCAAAAGTGTGCTTACTGTAGTTATAAACCTTTGTTACAAAGTTCATTTATGGATTTGAAACTCATAAACTACCAGGCATTCTGATTCCATTTCTGATCCTTTCTCACTTTGGATTGAGATTTGTCTCACTTCTGTGCCACTGTTAATTAAAATTTTGTAACAGTGAGCTATGCTGTATAATAAAATTACTATGTCTAGAATGTGGTTGGGTTAAAAACCTTAATGAATTACAAGAAAATGATAATTAAGCAAAAAGAAATCAAATTATTTTCATATTTACAGGACCACAAATTTAACCATCTTGGACCTTTAAGCACATAATAGCAATGCCTGCTAAAAACTCAATCATATCAGATTGCAGTTTCTGCTCACTAGATGGGAATTTTCTACTCTGCTGAACCAAAGCTTTACACTTTCATTAGCTCACATTCTCTGTCATGACACCAGTGCCCTCTCATCAGATCGAAGTCTGAGCTGAGTGGTGCCGACAGAGAGAGGCAGATAAAAGGAAACTGATGAAAGTGCTAAATGTTTGCCTTCTGGGTAAAAGCTGCATGTGGCTTTGCTGACCACTGATTTCCTTTGCCCTGTAACAAGAAGATGGAACTGTACCCTGTGTACAATGCATACATACTAATAGCTTCAATTTCAACCAAATTTGATTTTTAATTTGTTTTCAGAAAGTGTAAATTTTGTCTGAGCTTGGGTGACAACAAATGTTTTTGGTTTCTTTCACAGAAATCACACAGGACTGTTAATTTAAAAATTAAAAAGTGGCAACCATCAGTATGCAGCTGAACTTTCAAGATAAAAAATTGATTCAGTGAAGTTTCTAAGAACCATTTGATTTCTCAACAAGGTTGGATTAGGTGACGATGGCAGATATGTATATGTTTTAATAACAAATTAAATTATAGACTACCCCTGCTTCTGATTCAGTCTCAGAACTGACCTGAATGGATTCAAGCTGATCTAGAAAAACATATCTGAGGGAAGTGTAACAATCAAAGAGTCAAAATATTATAATCTTCTCTGGTCTGATCTGAAAAACAGATTCACAACTGAAATCCCTATTTCATCTGCAGATACGTAGTATTAGAAATCCTCCAAGTAATCCATTTCTTGTTATAACTAAAGCCTGATTTTGACCAAAGGGATTTAAGTATAGAAAAAATGAACAAACAATATACACATATCATGTAAATGCCTGAGTCATGGATAACTGTGTAAATGTGTAAACCAAAATTATTCTGATTCATTGAAATATACTAAAAAACTATTGAACTGTAAAACTCAATAAGACCATAAAAGTTTTCCTTCTGGTAATTGTTACACTAAATGAAAAACATGACTGAGTGGTATTAAAATGTTCTAAACTTGTATAATAGAACATATAAATTAAATATAGTATAAAATATATTATGAACCACTATGATTATAATAGTTCTAAAAGAAAAAAAAAAACAACAAATGCATCTTTTTTCAATAAATCAATATTCACTGCTTATCTAATAATAAATTTAAGGTAATTTCTCATTTTCAGTATAATATATTTAAACAACTGTCACGGTTTAGGCTCAGGGCAGCCCCCAGAAATGAAAAGTAAAATCACTGAACAGAATTTGTTCGGTTCTCACTCAAACCAGGACAACAATAATTCATGAAAGCCAGAACTACTAACATACAATGAACAACAGTAAAAGCTATTGGCCAATTGAGATTTTCCTTTCTTATTCATTCTGTATTATACATAACTATTCACAGATTAATACAAGTCAAACAAGATAGGAGGACAAGAATAAACCTCAGAAATTGCTCTCAGCTTTGAAATCTGTTGGAGATACACACATTCACAGCTGAAACATGTCAAGCTACCAGGGTTTCAGTGAACCAGACTTGAGAGTTACTTCTCATCTGAAGTGTGGTGGTCAGGGCATAAACCTGGGATAGGACAAACTGTGCATTCCAAGTGTTTCCATTGATAACTATTATGTATGTACAAACAGGGTTTCCAAAGCTAACATTTGAATATGGTTTTATATATCCATTTTTAACCCATTTAATATCCATTTTTTAAAAGTGCTTACCAAACCATTCACTTCAAAGCTGGGCACAAAACAAAACAAACACTTTTTTTTAAGGTTCTGCCAGATGCAAAATGTAAGTTACTTCTTGAATTTTGACATCAGATTGATTTGCTCTTTTCCAAGATTCACAATGAACCTGTGATTCATCATATTGTATATTTTGCTGAAGTGCAGACATCTTGAAAATATTGTAGCCCAGAGGTATTGATAAAAAGAATGTAAGAAATTGCTTTTACTGTGTGTTTATATGTGAAAATGTTTTGAAAATAAATCTATTTCATAAGAGTAGTTCTTCATCCAAAATACACTTTTAGGGTGGAAATAATTAATTTCATACATCTTTTTATGCTTTCTGCAGAGGGTAAAATCTAATAGCAGGGTATAAGTGAGTGCTGTAAATGCTACCATTTTTTTCAAACTCAATAGTATTAATATGGACTGACAAGTTTAGCATTTATACATATTGTGCCTCAGTACTTCCAATATTTCAAATATATTCATCATGCACAGTAAATGCACAGTGCAGCACAATCTATGGCACTAAGGCAAACATGAAATCTATCAGTAGAAATGAGCCAATGCTTTTAACTCATTGATCTGAGCTGCCAACATTTTAATAACAATTTCATTTATTTGACAGCTGCAGACAATTTCTAAATAAGCAATTTCCTTGAATTTTCTCATCTGCAACTTCTTTTATTTTTTTAGAACTTATTTTATACTACACAGAGAGGAAAGTAGAACCAAGCTTCTTAGATGTGTATTTTTTGAAAGAAAAAATATTTTTAATTGTTTACTATCTTTAATGTAAATTAAAATTATTGCTGGAATGGTGTTATGTTACCCCCAGGTTATATGTGATTTCAACATCTAATTAACTCTGAAGTCCTCCCGTAATCAGGGTTTATGGAACTCTGTAAAGTTCAAGGCATCCAGGCTGAATCTATAGGAGAAAACTGCTTGGAGGGGCTGATGTCCTGGAGAAGCAAGTCTGCCCTATCTGAGACAGACAGACTTTACCACATGGCTACATGTACTAAATTAAGAAGTGGGAAAGTTCATCCAAAGTGCACAGATTAAAATTTTCAATAGGCCTAAAAATGACTCTAAGGCATGAATGAGCCTGTCACTATTTCTCTGCCTCTTCAGCAAATGATGGATTCACTCTATGCCCATAATATAACCCGTGAGATATGCCTGGCTTCGTTGGTTATTCTTCATTCTCAGTCATGCTGAAATAGAGGCTGTGGTTAAACAAATCTGCTTTTATGGAGCAAAGCACTGTGAAACGGAGCTGATTATGGCCTGACACATTGAATTAGACTGTCGTGCAAGGCAGTACTGATGATTCCATTGTTTCAGGCTCCTGTCCCACTGCCTGAGCATTTCCTCTCAAGCCACACACATTTCTGTTTTCTCTTTTGTTTAAGGAACGGTTTTTCTCAATCTATTTACTATTTGTAACTGACTCCTCAGTAGTATATAATTTATGGTTCTGTTTGAGATTTGGTGACTAATGTTTTTAAGGAAGAAGACCATGTCTCTATCATTATTCTCAAAGACAGATGGTATTGTAAAAGCAGTGCAGTCACATTTCTAGTAATTTCTGATTTTCATTTAGAAAAAAAATAAAGTGTTAGCTAATTAAAACCACTGCAGCACTTATTAGCATGGACAAATTATAAGAGCCCAGGAAATACTGATTTCCAAGACCTCTTGGTACTGTATGTCTTTTGTTGCTCTGGAGAAACAAGGAATACTTAAGCTTTGTACTTAACTGTCAGTCTTTTAAGTCACTAGTCTTGATAGTACTTGTCAGTGAGTTCATTGGTCTATTTTCTGTATTTGTATCTACTGGCTACTCTTTCTATGTTATTCTGGTTGCTCTTAGGCTGTGAAAATGAGAAAATAACAGTAATTTTCTTAACATAGAAAGTATAAGAAACATATTAATGCCTCCATTCACATTAGGAATCTCAGTCATTGGTTATATGATTAGTTTTTATAGTTAAGATTAGTTTTTATTGCTTTCAGTAAACTGTGTTCCATCTGAAAACCTCTTATGCCTGTTCAGATTTGTTTTGGATAAGAAGCCCAGGATTGAAATGAGAGCACAGCATGCCAGCGCTCAGGCACTGAGTCACTGCAGTACTCATCCAAGAAGCAAAATATATTACTCTTTGCTGTCATGTCTAATTGATACTGGTATTCAGGCTGGAGAGCTTAAAATAAGCTTGAATATGATATACTGCAGTCATCATTGTTATAGTGTATGTATAACTACAGACCTGCAGTTCAATTTAATATTTTCAAAACTATATTTTCCTTTAGAATATGTGCATCCTTAGGTTTATTGACTTCCATAGTCACCACATTATAGTGATGCCATAGACATTTAGGGATTTGAATTCCTTCCAGCATTTAATTATCAGTGTGCATATCTCATACAAAACCAACCTATTCTTTGCTGGGCAAAAGCAAACCTAATTAAGTACAATAAGGATAAGTGTAAAGTTCTATATCTGGGGAGGAACACCACCATATACTGACACAGGTTTAGGGGTAGACCTACTGGAAAGCAGCCCCATGGAGATAGACCTTGGCGTCCTGGTGGACAAGAAGTTATCCATGGGACAACAATGTGCCCTTGTGGCCAGAAAGACCAATGGTATCCTTGGGTGCATAAAGAAGAGTGTGTAGGGAAGATCAAGGGAGGTTCTCCTCCCACACTACTCTACACTTGTGAGACCACATCTGGAGTATTGTGTCCAGTTCTGGTCTCCACAGTTCAAGAAGGACAAGGAAATACTAGAGAAATTCCAATGGAGAGCTCTGAGGATGATGAAAGGACAGGAACACCTCTCTTATGAAGAAAGGCTGAGAGCCCTGGGGCTGTTTAGCCTGAAGAAGAGAAGACTGAGAGGAGGTCTTATTAATGTTTACAAATATCTGAAGGGTGGGTGTCAAGTGGAAGAGGTCAGTCTCTTTTAAATTGTGCTCTGTGATAGGACAAGAGGTAATGGTCGCAAGGAGAAACACAAGAAGTTCCACCTCAACTTGAGGAAAAACTTATTTACCATGAGAGTGACAGAGCATGGAAAAGAGTGGCAGAGACTGTGGAATCTCCTTCTCTAGAGATTAGATCTGTTCCTGTGTGTCCTGCTCTGGGTGTTCCTGCACTGGAAGGGTGGTAGGACTCGATGATCTCCAGCAGTCCCTTCCAACTCATACTATTTTATTCTAGATTTTAAAAAAAAAAAAAAAAAAAAAAAAAAAGTTCAGGTTTTGAGTACTCAATGAAGATATATCATGTGCAGACTTTTGTAGGCCCTTCAGATTAAAAAAAAAAAAAAAAAAGCTGCAAGCAGTTCTAAGGTTTGGTTTTCCTCCTATATGTAAACCAGAAAATAATCTCTGCTCATCACATTTAAGTTTATCACCTCATTTCCCCTAATACCTTCACAGGATGTTCACCTCAACACTGAAAATTGCTCAAAAATCTGAGTAAATTATCCTAAAATGGTCGGAAGTAATGAAAGGGGGGGGGGGAAAAAAAAGTCTACTCTAAAATACAAAAGAGATGACTGGGGCCAGGGCAGAATTAGCAGTTCCTACAGGCAGGTCAAAACTCGATATGCTGTTCAATTACTGTTTTTCATTTTTCAACCCAGTTGTCTGACAGAAGGTGCTGCCTTCATAGCAGCAGAGGCAGGGAAGGTGAGAGGTGCTTCAAAGGAGAGCAAATGCAGGTTTGATGCCCGCTGCACACCGTGCTGTCAGTGTCAGTCCTCAAAGCAGAATGGCATTGTGTGAAGTGGATACCTACACACTGACCCCTTGGCACCATTTCTGCTGCCAAGTCTGGGACAGTTGAAGTTCAGAAGGGTCATAAACATTAGCCAGGTTGAAATATCTTGACTGTGAAAGCAGACTCAATATTTTTTTTTTAATCTGGAATAAATGAAAGTTTGCTTTTTATAGCAAAAATGGAAATATCATAAGGCACAACGAGATCAGCACTTGCACAAGAAAGATCAATAAAATAAAGTTCAGCTATTCGATAAATACAAATTAAATTGTACATTTGTGTAACATTATTATTTGTTAACTTGGCTTTTTTTTTTCTTCTGTCTCAATGGCATCATATTGTTCCATATCTTCTGCAAGCTTTTCTCTTTACACTTGTTTTATCTACCTGTTTTCTGTGAGGCCTATCTTACCAGTTCTAACAAGTGATTCTTGGCTTGCCACTGATGTCCTGTCAGCAGCATGAAATTTTTTTATTATTGAAAGCCAGACTGAAGCCAATTTATTCAAAGCTTCTCGTCAAGCAAAGAAAACTACTCTTGTTGCTCTAATATAGTTTCAAATGCAGTGATTTTTTGCAGTAAATAAATAAATTGCTTCTCTCTAGAGGAAAGAGAACAAAGAATATATCCACAAGGGAAATACTCAGTTCACCTCCTGATAGAATACCCTTCAATAACAAATGCCATGCAGAAGTAGGTTGATGCCTAATGTTTGTATCAAATCATAAGATATATTACCAACTTACAAAACAAGTACAAGAATATTAAGATTTCTACTGCTGTAATCTACTTGCAATGGAAAGCACTTTTTTTCTTCTTTTTAATTTCAAGCACTTATTTTAACAAAAGTACAGACTGCTGGCAAAACAGACTAATATTGCCTCTCCATAAATAGTGTGGACAACAGATGAATTATGCAGGTTTTCACATATCTCCAATATTACCATATTTAAAAATATTCTAGTGTGAATCTACAAATCTAGGTTTTATATATTCAATTAGAGTTCTCACTGAAGTCTATATGCATGGAAAAGGTTTTAAAGCTGCTCTTGAATTATGAGATTTGGGGTTTTTCTGCAACAGATTGACCAATTTCTTCATTATGAATCCCTGTGCTGAGTAGAAACATTGAATTCCATTTGCTAAGAATCAGTATTAATGTGGACTACTCTTAACTCTTCCTGTGAAAAATTAAGTAGGGCTAGGCTTTGTGTATGCCTTCTATATACCAAGGTTTATGTATGTATCTGAATAGACTCATTATATGGTCAAATATTTATTATGACAAGCAAATGAAGTTTGCAAAAGTTATATCACTCTGAAAAATGATGTTCTGTAATATTTTTATGTACTTTATTCAATGGTCTGTTATTTTAAACATCTATTTTAATCCATGGAACAATTTTTTTAATCCATCAACAATACTTGTAACTCTTTACAGTTCATGGATGTGCAACTGACAGGATAATTGGGTACATATTTTTTGGCAGAAGATTATACTGTTCAGTATAGTAAGCAGTTGCATTATGCTTTAACAATACAGATGATTAAAGACTCAAATGCATACTAGATTTCAAAATAAACAGAGAATAAAGGTCACACAGATACATGGATTCCTAATGTTGACCAATGATCTGGTCTTTTAGCAGGTTGGAACTACACAGGACTTCTTGAATTCCTTTAACAGCTTGTATCTAATATTAGTTGAGTGAGGTGAGTGGGATTTTTTTATTGACTTTTACTGGAACAGGATTAGGCTCCAAATACTACAGTGGAAAGTAGTTCATAGCATCATTTTTATTTTATTTCAGCATCAGTGCATTGAAAAGACTTCAGGGAGAGGGGGGCAGGGGAAGGGAAAAAGGATAAGAGCTTACCTTGGAACTGCTAGCTTTAAACTGTGTTCTGATATGTTAAATATATTTATATCCTGGTTCCCATGTGTGCATGTTTTCAATTTGAACAGAAATTATTTATATGAAGTTTTAAATAATTAAGTGCCAACCGAGCAGTATCTATTCCTGATACTAAATGCATGCAGTCAAACTCAGTGAAACCTTTTTATCTTCAATCTGCTTTATGGAAATTCATTGTAAAGACAGCTAAATGGTATTCCACCTTTGCTAGTTACACATTTCTTATTATCATTAATAGCTTAACAGCCCCCAAACTGTTACCTTAATCTTTTTGATGTCAACGAGATATTCTCCAACTGTCAACATTTTACAACCATCAAATCTATTAGAAATCACTGTATTTCAGATTATGTCCAATTAATGGCAGAAATAATTACATTACATTTAATTGTATGGAAAATGTTGACCAGGTTTCTTCTATTTTTCCTTCAGGTGACATTTCCATTGGAAGCACTCTGCTTTGAGATATACACAAATATACAAATTTACTACTATGCATCCTCATAAAAATATTTAGTAGTTATAATTAATTCTTCAGATGAGATTTGTATTGTTCACTGTTTTGAGCAATAGTCTTCCCACATTATGCATGCTTATAACAAAACAGGCTTTACATGCTATAATGTAGGACAGCGTGGTTCCTTAGATAACAAAATTTCATATGCATTTTCTAAAAGTATCTTACAGTCGTATTCCATGTTAGGTAGAAGTAAAGCATTCACACGTGCAAGACATACATGTAAAAAGTTGCTTAGTCCATTTAAGTTATTTACTTCTCTGCACTGAGTTTGTATAACTACATCGTCAGATTTTATATGATGCTGCACATAGGAACTATACCTTTCGCACTGATTTGATTGCAAATATTCTAACATGCCCCCCAAAAGGCTAAAAAGTCTGTGGAAGATGACATGCTTTCTTACTCATTGGGTAATTTTATTAAAAAATCAAAACAGAAGTGCATTTTCAAAATGTACTTAGGCAGGGTAAGAGTAGTGACTTGACCAATGTAGACAGTGTTTCAAGTGTAAGAAGGCATGGAAGCAAGTGCAGATGTCTAAAGGCATTTAGAAAGAAGCATTTCATCTCAAGAAAAAAAAAAAAAAAGAAAAGGACAAACTGGGATTTGATTTTAAGGCTTTGTAAGATTATTCATATCTCTCACACACCTAGCTGAATAATATTATGAAATATCATTAACTTACATAAATTTGTTGGGAAACGGTAGCAAAGGACCTTTGAAGTTATTTCTGCACAGGCCCCTTCTGAATGATTCCATGAGTTTAAGGGTGATGAGAATGAGAGTCTGTATAGCTAAAGGCAAGATCAGTGTTCATTAGAGGTTCAAGTGCTGATGAACAAGCCCTTTAGCCCCATAAGGATCATTTGTTAAAGACAGAAAAAGCCATCTGCCATTAAAGTTATACCTGTGATACCTGCCAAGTTTTCCTTTCAAATTCTACTCCCTTTAATATTTTCACATTAAACCTTACAAACCTAGGATTGTGGCATACGTGTGAAAGCCTTTGGGAGCTGGGCACATACCTCACTATTATTTAGAAATGTATTTATCTGATGGTGAAGCCTGACAGGAAATTAGAAAAAGATGACATGAGCTAGGAAGAAACTCAAGGAACTGCCCAATAATTAATTTTTTTTGGAATGAAGATTTTTTTTTCCCTGTTAATGTCACTCAATTAAACTAGTGGATCTCATAAAGTTTAAGGGAATATGCTGATCACTCAGTTAAATGTTAATATTTTCCTGTGAAACCTCTACCAGTTAACTAAAAACCATCATAAAAAATACTTAAAAGTTAATGTATGCTGTTGCTTTGACAAATTAATGTCACATCATGTAATAAACAAGTACATCAAACAAGTCATTAAAATAGCTGCTTTTCTTCCATCAATATCTAGAAAGGATTTTAATCTTTTTTTTTTCAATGTGCTGTTAATTCAAATATTAGAACTACTCTACATCTTTGAAGATAAGCTACCATTAACGACACATAATTGTAATTAAAATTGTAACATATTTTTCAGAAATAGATTTTTTTTTAAAAGATAGATTTTATGCAAACAGAACTTTCAAAACCTCGTTACTTTTTTATGCCATCAATAGGATTATTAAAGAGTGTAAGAACTGATGGAAAATTAAAATTTAATAGGGTTGTTAATCTACAGGAAAACAAAACAAAACAAATAAACAAACAAAAAAGAAACCAAGATACCCTGATATATACAAATACTGATTTTCTGTACATTAAACAAGACTTTGCTCTTTTTTTTCTCTTTCTTTCTGTTCCTCCTTTATTATTATAATTTTTATTTTTTTTTTACTGGTTCATCCCTAGGTCAAATCAAGTTCATTTATGTCCAGTAGATTATTCCAGTTAAAAGGAATGGCAGAGATTAAAGAGTATAGTGAAATACCTCCCAATCTGCCATGGATGCAGTATTTAATATTAAAGTCAGGTGACACAAATGCAGCTAGGCCTTGGTAGCTAACCTAGAGACCTCCGGGTGTTGAGCTGGAAGAGATGAAGTCTGATTTTGACTTCATAGTATAAACAGAATGTCATACACCCATCAAAATTCCACCCACAGTGAACCCCCGGCACGGTTAATGATTATAATCTTCACATTTAATCATGGGAACACAGTGACAGGCAAACAAAGGTTAGCTAAACTGACAGTTCAGGCTGCTTGAATGGAAAAGGGGGACTTCACAGGTTTTATTTTAAAATGTGTATATTCTTCCAACAGCACTTTTCAGCTTTACATTAGAAGACTGTAAAAAGCCCGTCTGCTTGCAGAAATTGGCAGTGTGCATAATTAACCTTTAAACTGCAGAAAGACTCGAAACTTTGATGCTTTCTTTAAAACAGTTGCTATGCCAATACTACTTTCAAGGTTAAATTAAGCTAAGGGCACGTAAAGGGTAAAGAAAGAAATACAGCACTAACATGTCAAAGTGTCAGATGAAAAAATGACATTTTGGAAATGACATAGTTATCTTATAGGGATGTTCTTTTTTTACTTAGGTTAAAGGACAATGACAACTTACTGAGAACAATATTTCAAGGTACGTGTTAGTCACTGTACAGTTTGCAGCTCATAAAACTGTGTGGATCCTTTCATGTCCTATTTTCTGATCATTGTAACATCCAGAAAATTAAAGACTTAAGAAGAAATGCATCTTATATTAAAAATATATTCACTGATCTTGCAGACATATATGCTGAAAAGTTATCCACTTTTGCTACAGAATAATAAGTAAAAGTGCAGCTATTGACCCTTAGAGAAAAAATAAATAAAAAATACACACACACAAAAAAAAAACAACCCAACAACAAAACCCCACAACCAAACCACAACCAAAACAACAAACTAATCAAATCCCTACAGCAAAGAAATGACATTTGCAATAGAGTATAGCTATCAACCATAAATTAAATATTTAAAGAAATGGTCACTGTTTTTTTTAAGCCTTCTGAGTTACTGTATTGGTTTTTATGCTCTTCAAGGGACAGTGTTTCATAAGTACTGTTAATAGAGAAGAACAATACACTAAGTTGATAATATTTATTCGGATACAACTTTCACTACTATTGCAAAATATTCAACTAAACTTGTCAAGTGAAAATAAAATATCAAAAGAATGACAAGACACTCTTATGACATGAAAGACCAATCCCACATAGTTCAGGTGACCTCTAAGGTGCCTTGCACGGGCCAGGATTAGGCATCTTTTGGGTCACAGAGGCTATCCAGAGCCTTCTGTGTCATCTCCTTCTTTGCCAATGGTAGTGTTGAAGGCCAACATCTCTTGCTAGCCTGACACAAAGAGTGGGAAGAAAATAGTCTCATGCCTGTGAAATGGTGAACTCCCCAAGTCTTCCAGATCAGACAGGAGGAAAAATTACTTGGAATTTACAATACTAGATGAAGTGTGACATGAATTCCGTGGCTTTCTTCAACAAGAAAGGAAAGTCATTAAGAGAAGGCTAAGAAAAAGGATATTAAGAAGTGTACCTAAATGCATTCAAGCTGAATATTATAAATTTTCTAGTCACACCTAGTATGGTAAGGAACAGGAATTTCATGTGTACATTGTTGAAATTGTTGAGTGCTTTTCTATAATGATGAAAGCCTAAACAGAAAAAAAAAAAGAAGAAAAAAAAAGGAAAAAAACCCCAAAACCACAAAAACCACAACATATTTAAATATATGCACACTTAGGACTCTTCCATAGGGTTAAAGTAGTACATGTTTAGTTCACTTTCAGACTTAAAGTATTCTAGATTTTCTAGGCGTAAAGACAGTCCTCACAAAGACTATTTTTCATGGTAAACCATTGCTTGGGGAAGAAGCAATCATGTCCCCATCTGCTTTACAAGCTAAGTGGTGGCCTCTCTTGCTACCCAGCACATTGCTGGGGATCACCCAAATGATTCAAATGGTACATGCTTTATAACTGTCATTAAAATTGCTAACACATTATTGTGGCCTCAAACAGAGGCAGTTTATGAACTCACTATGTTTTTGTTTTCACTAAACTGCACACATCCATGGCTGTTTTTAGAGGCTTTTTCCCATGATACAGATGAACACAATTGTGTCATTTATGTACTCCTTAAGGACCACTATTATGTTACAGTGTTGACTTGAAAAAAACCCAACATCAAACAGAAGGCTCAGATTTAATTGTTTTTAAAACACTAAGAAGACAAATAGCTATTCATAAGGGATAGCAAGAAGCAAACAAACAAGCATAGAAGGATTCTAAGTCCAGAAAAGAACGACGTAGGGGAAACAATGAAGGGAAGTGTATCAGGCAGCTTTTGGTCATCACCACTCTTCTGTTAGAAACCATTTCAGATTTTTGAATCCTTTCTCCTTTTCACACTAATAACTGAACATTGTCTGAGCTAAACACACCATGAAATGTATTGATTGTGCTATGAGAGTTGTCAGACACAGGGAAAAAAACATTTGCTACAGCTGTGGTTTTACTAGCTACACAGAAGGGCAGTGAGGGAGAACAACTACTTAAATTCATCCCAATAAGAAAGAGGACACCACCAAAATACATTCATTCTTACCTGATTAATCCAGGTTTGTCTGTAACTGCTGTTTTTATTCAGATTAACGAATCCTTGGGCAAAAGCAGACTATAAAATAAGTTACAGACCATAATACATAAACCAAGAATAAATTAACCAACTTGGACTGTAAATCCAGGAAACAATGCCTTTTTATCAGACACGGTCAAGTATATAATGTGGTAATGGTTTGGGATGGATCAGAGTGGTAAAAATAAGGCAGCTTTTAACCCTTCTACCTGTACATGTGAGAAAAGTAATGTGTTGTGAACACATGTACAACACACTAGGAGGATAAAGACAGATTATTTTTTATCTTTTCCATTTCTGCCAGTGGATTCAAACTAAGGAGTAACCCTCAAGCACTTTTTTTTTTTTTTTTTAGAAGTAGTTGAGGTATAGGGATCATGAGCACTTCAATATTCCTGTTTCAAAATTCACTTTCTCATAGTTAAATGCAGCCAACTTCAAAGACAGCATACACAGAAAATGTAAGGATTTACTCTATCAATTTTTTTTAAGCCTTATGAATATTTGTCCATGATCTCCTTCAGACTCTTTCTCCTTCTTCATCTTTCCCAACCTTTAAGGGATAAAATATATATATATAACCAAGTGTAATAAAACAACAGATTACTATTATGATACCCTTCGTAACCCAGGAATGTCGTGGTGAAAAAGGATTGAGTTGTTACCCAAGTTTTACTCAATCCCACAGCTACACAAGTAAATATCCAGTTGAAGCAGAAACTTTTAACACAAGGTTAGAAATGCTAAATTATGAGCCACTATGAAATATAGAATGGCTGTGCTTGAATTGTCCAGACCAAGGCAATAAAGACCTCATTATGTTGAGAAATAAAGATTAGGCACTGATTGCATCATTGGCCTGTAACCATTTGGATCTGTATGTAGGCAATAACTTTTTTAAATTGCCACATTCAATGTCATGAATAATGGCAACAAAAGAAGAGTAAAAAAGAGTTTTTATGTTATATTTAGTTTTGTTTTGTAGCACAAAGAAGCTAAAGTATTAAAAAGACAAAAAAAAAAAAGAATAAAAAGAAAAGAGTGTTATTCATTCTTACTGAGAACTTGCCCTTTACACTGGGAAAACTCATAGCAACGATGTTTAGAAAAGTAATGGGAAATAATAGGAATATAATTGTAATGCTGACATTTTAACCAGACACTCAGCTAGTTTCTAGCTCTGAACAATATCACCTCAGTATGAAAACAGTAATAAGCCTATTTTTTAATCCATTCTGGTAATGTAAATGTGGAGCAGAGAACAAAATATCCTGAAACCTAGAGTTTCAAAGCTACATTCAGACTGTACCTGAAAAGTAGAGGAATAGTACACAGAGGAAATGTAGTCAGTGAGAGAACCCCAATGAGCACTATTTTGTCATTTTCAGCTGTGGCTCTTAACTCGTTAAACTTTAGGCAAATAAAAGTTTGTGTTGCATCAGCAGCCAAGATTGACACATAGACAATGACAAAGAATTTTACCCATGGATCTTTTGTATTTTTATAGTCAAAAAACATAAACTCTTGAAGTGTGTTATAGTCACAACAAACATTACCAAAAAGATCAAAATCTATGTGAGGCAGAGGCAAAGTGAAAAGCACAGGGAATGGTCTAACAAACAATATCACAACCACATGTATGAAACAGGATGAGAGTCAGGACTAGGCAGATCATTTTCAAGCAGTCAGTAGCAATTGCAATAAACATAGTCTTCTACAATTAGGGAGAGATGATGGAATAAATTTATCCACAATTAAAAGCATGCAGACTGGCAGAGGCAATTATAATAATACATATACAGTCAATATATTTTGTAATTAAAAAGGCAAGATGGAATATGGATGTATTGGGAAATCACAGGGAAATGCATTCCATTCAAATATAATTCAGTATTTGAGATATAATTCTTTGGAAGACTCCCCAATTGGCAGCAATAGCCTAAAAATTATGCTGTATATTATATATAAACCACCCTCTGAGTGAATACTTGTACAACAGCAGCAGTAATTTCAGTCCCAGTACAGAAGAACATAGATAGTTTGGCCTAGATCCAAAAATATGGAGTATGTTTCTGATTTTCCCCTCTTTGAGCATCTGTGCAATTCTCATCAGGAATTTCCACTCTGGGGCATTCTAAGAGCACAAGAGACAGATTTTGTGATTTGAATAATTATCCCTTGATGAGCAAAATAGTATCTTGTAGTAGCATTTGCCTGATACAGATTAGGAAAAGACAATGCCAACAATGCTATGCCATTACACTGTTTATTCAAAGTCAAAGTAAAAATTAAATCACACACCAGCCCTCAAGCTGGATTCTGCTTGAAGTCACTGACCTGCATTATCACTCATTATAACTGGATTCCTGAGTCTCAGAAATGTATAGGCATTATAGAAATTATGTTCTTGGTTTTGTTGATATTGAGGTCAAGGGACAAACAAATAAGAGATGCACAAAAGACACAGGAAAAAAAAAAAAAAGCAGTAAGACCCCTTCACCAGTATTAACAAACAATTTACTAAGGATGTACAGAGCATCACATATACTGGTGATTGTATTTCAGCAGTCTGGCTCTTTAATGTATTAGTCAAGTTTGGAAACACCAGCTTTGTAATTTCCTGGTTTCTGGTGAATCTCAATTTCATTTACACTCTTCTATTAAGTGAAACTCTCTTCAAAATGCTATGCATTTTCATCTCAAGTGGTTTTAAAGTAATGGTTGCATAAGGTAAAGAAAATTGTAGAGCCCCTTTAGGCAGTAGGATTCATGCAATAGCTGTAACTCCCAAAGGCATAAAGGATGAAAGGAGATAGGGGATCACACTAAGGTATGGAAACATGACATGATCTAACAATTCTTAAATCTCAATTCTCACCCAGTTTGCCCCATTGCTTTACTCAGCTGTATCACCCAGGGAGTTGGGAAGCTCTAATACATTAGAAACAGTAATTGCAAATATGAACTAACATGACATGGAAAGGAGGAAAAGAGCAGGATGAACCGCAGGAGTATTTTGAATTCTAGTGTGTACACAGAGCAGTAGTGAAGCTGGAAAATCTTGCTCCCCATTAGTAGATGTCACTTCTTTGGTCACCAGAAGCTTCTTTCTATGAGACTAATGAAGTCAGAACTATGAATTAAGTTACATGCAATCTCTGGTCTCTCAAGAATGCATGAAATAACTTGGGGAAAAAAAATGTGTAAAGTTTAGCACTAATAAGAGCAGTAGGTATATCATAGAAGCAGAATTCTCACATCTTGGCAATTTCTACTGAATTTCTACTGAATAGGGAAGAGATAGTATGAAGAGCACAAGGTACAGGATATATAAGATTCAACAAAGTCTGAGCAATCTGTAAAAGAGGATATGTGGTAATTGCACATCTGGGCATTTCCAAGGCTGTATCCTGGTCTGCTTTCCACTGCAAGGTCCTGTAAGTCAGAACTCAGTTGCTTGGTTTAAACTTTGATCTGCCAGCATTACTGATGTTTGGGATGACAGAATGAGTGAGGAAATTATGAACTGAAGTCAAAGAAACTCTGCTAAACAGCCACTTTAGTTACAGATACATTCCTTCTCCTCAACCACATAATCAGACATATATGTCCTATGATTTAGGGAGAAAAAAAGAATAATTAAACTGCCTCATGGGTAATAGTGACTTTTAAATTAACTTTTCAGAAAATCTCCTGATTTCAGTGTAACTTCTTAGAGCAGGCTAACTATAAATAGGACTGTCAGTGGCAGAACTGCCCTTTGGAACTCTTTAAGTACTTTATCTTCTCCTTGGTGTCGGTGAACAAGAGCAATTTATGTCTGAGATGCCTCTTTGATATATTTGAGATGCCTTTACCAGAAGGTTTATTAACAAAAAGGTTTGTAGCTCTTTGAGAATAAAACGACCATATGGGAAATAGAAGAGTGAACTTATATCCACAAAACCGGCATTCATAATGAATTAAAAAAGGTGTCATAATAGCTCACAAATGCCTGGAAATAATCTCCAAGATAAAAAGATAGATGCTGAGGGACATTTAAACTGAAGTAAATCATATTGTCTCCACTGGTCTGAGTGGAATTCTTTTTTTTAAAAAAATTATTTTCAAATACTTATTTCTTTTATATAATAACTTCTATAATGAGGACAGGCTAAATATTTTTTAGCTTAAAATACTATTGCAGTATTGGAGGATGCTCAGGAAAACAACAACAACAAAATCACATTTAGACAGAAATTTAAGGTATTTTTTTCACAAAATCACAGAATCACTATAGTTGGAAAAGACTTTAATATAATCAAGTCTGACCATTATCTAACTCTACCATGGCCAAAACTACACTATATCCTTGAGCACCATATCTAGATGGCTTTTAAATACATCCAGGGATGTTGATTCAACCACTTTCCTGGGCAACCTGTTCCAGTTTTTTATTATCCTTTCAGTATAGATGTTTGTCCAACCATTGTTATGGCAATCAAATTTATTTCTTACATGAGTGTCCCAGGCACCAAGGTCAGACTGAATGGTAGTTCCCCTGATTGTCCTTGTGGCCCTTTTGTTAGCTTCCAGCACTAAGAGGATTTTGGCTTTTCTGATCTGGATTTCAATACATCAAAGTATGTATGCTATTTATTCACTGTGGCTTTCCTCAAAGTATTTGTGTACGTGTTAAATCATTGTTGAGTACTGACATGATCATAGAATGGACTGGAAAGGACTTTAATGATCATCTAGTTCCAATCTCCCCACCACAGGCAATGACATCTTCCACAAGGTCAGGTTGTTCAAAACCCCATCCAAGACAGCCTTCAACAATTCCAGTGTCTCACCACTCTCACAGTGAACAACTTCTTCCTTATATCTGATCTCCTTTACCCCTTGACCTATTGCTACATGCCCTTGTAATAAGTCCCTCTCTAGCTTTTTTGTAGAGTTATTTTAAGTACTGGAAGACCACTATAAGGTATCCCCAGAGTCTCCTCTAGTCTGAACAATCCCAATTCTTTCCGTTTGTCCCTAATGGAGAGGTGTTCCAGTCTCTTGTCAGCTTCTTGACCCTTCTCTGGACTTGCTCCTCCTTATGCTTCAGTACTCAAGTTCAGTGAAATATTCCATGTAGGAGTGATATTTTCAGAGATCACAGTGGGTAATTTTTTTTTTTTTTTCCTGAATAGCAGATTTGGAATATATCATTTTTTTATTCTGGCTAGATTCTTCTGCAGTTCTCCAGAGTAAGGTTCACATTTGATTATCCCAAATAATTTTGTAATATTTAACACCCTTGTCAATTCAATTTTCAATCCTTTTCACTTCTATTATATATATGACAAACAACAGAATTTAGCCATCAGAAATGATAGCTTTCTTACATCTGAAATATTATCATGCAATCCTACCCTCATTTTCCTAACTGTTAAACTTCCATTAATTCACAGCAGCCACATAATAATTCAGTTTTCTTTGGTGAGAAGCAGCAGGTAATAGAAAATAACTAAGGTACCTTAATAGACTGGTAGAAGAGACCTGTACAAAGAGGTTGGTCTTTTTTCATTATGTTAAGTAATATGTTAGAATACTTGGACATTCAATAACACATGAAGATTTTTATTAAACTGAAAGCTTTGCTAACTAATAAAAGATATCACTTTTTCAGCCAAACCTTCTTATGCTCTTATGGCTTCATCTTCTACTACAACACTATATAATCCAATGCAAAAGTAAATTTTGTTCTACAAACCTTTAATTTTCTGATAAGGTTTTCTTAGAAATTATAGAAGGGTTGATACCTGTGATTGCACAAAATCTATGAAATCTAATTGCTTGGTAGAAATAAGTAATAAAAAACCAGAAATAATAGTTTTGGGATCAATATGAAGTGTTCTAGTTAGCTTTTCACTTGCTAACTTATTATTTCATTTAAATTATACAAAACGAAGAAAATGTCAGCCAAAAAAATATCAGAATTGCAATAAAATCAAACAGATGTTTTAAAGGGAATGATTGTCAGGTTGCAAGGAGATTCACTTAGAATTATATGATATTCCTTAGTCTGCAGCCATTTCTAGAAACAGCTGATAGCTCTGTTTTAATCCATTGTAAATGCAGGTGATAAAGGGAGAAGTTCATTGCTAGATCTGTCTTGGGCATTCTTCCATGGCAGGATGTGATGCTTCAGCACTAAAACCAAGATGCATTACAGCTAGACACAATATTCTTTCAAGCCAAAATCTGTTTTATGAACCCATTTTTCCTAAGGCACTTACATGTCCTGATTTATATATACTATTTAAAATTATGTAATGCCATAGATGTTAAAAAACACCTCTCTGGTGTCCTTGTTGCCATAATGGTGTGACAAGAGAGCCCTGTCCACAAAGCAAAGGACAAGGTGAACCATTTTATGAGGTTGGAGTAAATGTCAGCAGTTTCTGAACTCCTCCAAAAGACTCTTGTTGATTCAAGGGCTCTTGTTTGTTACATTTTCTTTGTAATGACTTCCTTTAAGAAGGAAAGAGTTAGAAAAAGAAAGAAAGAAAGAAAGAAAGAAAGAAAGAAAGAAAGAAAGAAAGAAAGAAAGAAAGAAAGAAAGAAAGAGAAAGAAAGAACCCACTGAGAACTCCCAAACTGTAGTAAACTGTTGGATTTTTTTCTCCTTTGTTCACTAGAAAGATAAGAAAAAAGTACAGAAGTAAACAGGCAACACTCTGCATACATCTTTTTCTGCTTCATTTTCATACATATAATATCTCCAAAGATCTTACTGTGACTTGACAACTCAGAAAATCGGTAAATGTTGAAAGAGTTAAAGAAAAAATTGAAACATATTATTTAAAAAAATGGATAAGAAAGCAGCACTGAAAGTCCAAGGTATGCATGATGAACTATATGTCTGTTCAGAATGTACTTTGTGAAACCAGTTAGACTTAACTCTTTTGGTTAAAACAACTACTGTTAAAAAAATAAATCAAAAACATGTGTTATATAATTGTAGAATAAAACATGTTCACTTTCATCTCACCAATGTGACAGAACACAAACTGCTTTTTCCATGAAGCATATGTTATGGTTCTCATCAGCAACACCCCACATGAACATCACAGTGCAGTTGTCAAGGAATAATCAATTGAAATTACATATATACTCTGGAATAGTGCCTGGCACACATTTACTACCATCAGGGAAGATACCACAATAAGTTTGGAGCACTGTTCGGTGCATTCATCACAAACATAGTTTTGTTACTTGTGCCAATCCATTAAGACACAGTAAGATTATTTTTTCATGTTTTTCATGAGTAAAGAGTGGGTTTTTACAACCTTAACAGTCAACATTTATTGTAATTGCAATGAGTAAAGTAAACATTTCTGAGTTATTTTATAATACCAGACATTTTCTCCACTTGCAATTACTTACATAAGCACTGGCATTTTTGGTTGCTCAAAGGCCTATAGTTTCATAGGATGCTGAGTAACACTTAGGCCATCCAAAGTGGTTGCTGTGGCATTCACTTATTTAAATGTCAGGATACACAATTGGCAATGTTTCCAGCTTATGCATTACAGCTAACTCTGGTCTCTATTTTCATAATTCCTCCAATGATCATTTGTGGATGGCTCAAGGAAAAGATTATGACACGTGTCTGTCTGGACAGTCCCCTTGGAGTTGTCCTTCCCTCCCACTTTTCTCTCCAGATTTTTGTATTCAGTAATGTATTTAGCAAGCAATGATGAATCTGTCCTTTCTTAATTAATTCACTCGAAGTCTACATTGTCCTCTGGATGATCGGGTCTATATACTATGAAAAATAAGTATTTGTTTTAACAACGTCCATCTAAATTTATTGATTAAACACTCTTATTTTAGAAGAAAAGGTGAATTATTTCTTTCTTCCACCCTTATCTAAATCAATCTTGATTGCAGAGCTTGTTGCCATAAGTCCCTTAGTCTCTTCTTTTCCATGTCTATCTGGTCCACTCAGACAACCTAGGAAGTGGGTGATC
This sequence comes from Ceyx melanurus, assembly GCA_024611195.1. Lineage (NCBI taxonomy): Eukaryota > Metazoa > Chordata > Aves > Coraciiformes > Alcedinidae > Ceyx > Ceyx melanurus. Next base: position 113,606 of record JANHGL010025747.1, read on the forward strand.
ACATCTGTGTATGCTTGCTATGCTTTTAAAAGAAACTCTCCAGACAATGCTTATCATATGGCTTGTCATCCATTGCTTTCATGTAAACAACAAATCAACAAAAGAAATAATGTATGGTTCCAGAAACTCAAGACATGAAGTGATCTAATTGCAGCACTGACACCTGAGGCAATATCCAGCATGCAAGCAACAATTCACTAGTTGCAGACATACTCTCCTACTTACGCTGAACTTCAAGCTTCCTTTCTCAAAGCAAATGTTTTGAAAGTGAAACCCACTTGACTAAATTAAGACATATTTAGCAAACTATCTTAATCATTAATCAGTTTGCAGTTTTACCCACTTGTGCCTACTCTGTGTAATAAACATTTATCAAGCTTTTCTTTTTTATATCATGAATGCTGCTAATGTGCTTTGAATTGCTCAGAGAAAATTACAAATAACATTTGGCTCCAAATGACATTAATTGCAAAAATCTAGATCTGAAGGTTTTGTGCTCTGGGTTATTTTTCCCCTTCCCACCAAAATATGTTGAATTCCTGTGTTAATTTCTTTTGTTTATCAGCCTATAAATTTAATTTGATAAGACTTTTAAAATCACATTTCAGAAATCACTTGCTTATTTAAGTAATCATGAATGCAAGTTATAATAAAATATAATAATAATAAAATTCTTTTGTTATGGATACTTTAAGAAAGAAAGAAAGAGAGAAAAAGAGAAAAAAGAGAAAAAGAGAAAATTTGAGTTACTCTGTCTTTAGAGGCATACTCACAATAAGATTATTTTTCTGTCAGGCTGGAAAAGAACAAAGAATATGCAGCCATTCACACCCGGGGGAGTCACTGAAGCTTGTTTTGCATTTGTTTGAGAACCATAATTACAGGTGATTACATCAATTGATCAGGTGCAAAGATATTTTGTCTACTCCTCTCCAACACACTCAACCAAGCCAGTACTACTCTACAAAGATTAATCAAACAGCATCATAACAATTGATGCAGAGGAAGAAAAATAAGATTCTTTGGACAAAATAAATCCCTGAGGATTTACAAGTCCAGCTCAAGTTTCAGCCAAACTTAACAAAACATACTGCTGGCAGAAACTAAATTTGAACACTTAGGAAATTCATGAGTGTGCTAAAAAGCCTTTTTTTAGCATTCTTATTATTACCTGTAACAATATTGCACTATATGAAAAGGCAGAGACATATTATACTGTGGAAGTTTTATGAAAACTTTTAACTCAGTTTTCAACTTTTTAAAAAAGGAAATAAATTGCTCCCTTTTACAAAAAAATTGGAGTATTGAAAAGCAAAAATATTTTGTAATTTGCATTTTCACTGCCTATTTCCAATGGAACATCTGGCATTCTTTAGGTAGAATTAAGTTTCATTCTTTTCTAAAGTGCATATATACTATTGGTTTTAAAGGAATTTATTTTATACTTACATTGTCCCAAAGTTTCCACATATAATTTCAGGACATAAAGAAAAGTTTCTTCGATGTTTAATGTCTACTGATAGAAATAGGTATCAGGAAACAAAGAAAAATTGTGAATACTTTTAATTATCTGGGAAACTGAAGAGTCTTTTTTCTTAACTTATCTATATCCCTAGTCCCCTCAGTCTTACCCTTCTTCTTACCACATTCAGTTTATTTTATACATTTAGAAATAAAATAAACAAAGATATAGCTACTACATTTGAGTTTATTTTAAATTCTTAGAATAAAGGGCCAAAGTATTTGTTTAGAAATAATGAAAAAATATTTGTCTTTCATGTTTAAGAATTAGCCTGATTGCATGAATATAAAAATCATTACTTTTTTCTTTCCCCATTTGCTTCCTTTAAACTTTTTTAATGTCTATTTCTCTTCTAGAAAGCATAATCCTGTGTTTCTGTGCACTTAACAAACATAGACAACAGAAACAATGCTGTACAAAAAGGGGAAAGAAACCATTGGTGACAGAGCTCATAGGATACCTGGGGGTCCTGGTGGACAGGAGGATGACCATGAGCCAACAATGCATCATTGCAGCCAAAAAGGCCAATGGCATCCTGGAATGTATTAGGAGAAGTGTGGCCAGCAGGTCAAGGGAGGTTCTCCTCCCCCTCTACTCTGCACTGGTGAGACCCCACCTCGA
>JANHGL010025747.1:115848-140157 GCA_024611195.1 Ceyx melanurus
GTTCCTGGGTGACTTGGTCTAGGTGATTCTGCTCTGGCAGGGGGGTTGGACTAGATGATCTTCTAGGTCCCTTCCAATCCCTAACATCCTGTGATTCTGTGATTCTGTGATTACATCACACAGAATTTGTACCTCCTACGGATATGTGGTACCTATGTTGCTGAGTAATTACATACAATTTTGTGGGTGTGAAAATTTCCTTGAACTTGTAATTGAGTAAGCATATATATGGCTGAGACCAAGGTTTCAGAAAAAAATTTCAAGGTGTGCTACAATATGAATTTGGTTGTTTTTTAAAGTTCCATGTAAGCACAGATGTACTGAGATACAAGACCAACATTTCATTAAATTTTCAATGTATAACCATTTTTGAAGCTAGAATGTATGGCTTATTTTTACTGTCTTACTAAATATTGGGGCATTAGTTTTATCGAGATGATTATACGTAATTTTTAACATAGCCATTAAGATTTATGAATACTTCTACAGTGAACAGAATTCATAGATTTTTAGACCAAGGACTCATATTTAAAATAGTGAGAGCTGAGAATACTGCAGAAGATACTCAAGTCATTGCTTTTCCTCTTTCTCTATATGTTTCAAGGCAGGAATATTTGCAGAGTCCCATCATGTTCCTGCACCATTCCTATCTTTGTCCAAATCCATGCAGTCTCTTCTCATTAGATATTTTAGTAGCTCCTCTTTACTGGGATCCTACCTCTAGAACAGTTAACTTCATCTGTATAATACCTGCTACTCTTTTGTCCTTGAACTTACTTCTTAAATTTTGAGCTTTGAAATTTTATTGCCACCTGGAGCTGCCTGCCACTTCTTTTATTCGATAACACAGAAGTCCTTAGAGTAGAAAGTAATAGGAGCTTTACACTTTGATGCAGTTAAAATTTAAATTGCTCCCCAAAGACGATGAGTTATAGAATTGTACTTCAGAAGAGTACTTATCTTCTTCCTTTACAGTATGATTAAAACACTTCTTCTTATTAATTATTGAGTTAGATCTAAAAAAAAGAAAGAAAAAAAAAAAAAAGAAAGAAAAAAAGAAAGAAGCATCTGACAGCTACATCTTAGGTTGTGCAAAAGCTAACTTTCAGCCACCTGTTCCAGACAAATTCCAGAAATGTGTGTTAGCTGCCTGAGCTTGGGAAAATCGATATCCCCTCTGGTGAATGAAAGGGATATTTTGGTTCTCATCAGTGTGCCAGCTAGATGCCAGGTGATCACCATGGTTCGACTTCAATCTTGTGGCACTTTAGAAGGAAAATGCCATTTTTCAGTGTTTTCCAGTTCTAGTCAAAATTTGCTTTCATCTCTGGTTTGATCTGTTTTAATACACTGAGCATCTCCTGAGAGGTGCAGGCTTGAGTCCCCTGGTAAAGAGCAAGGACATGAATATCTCACACCCACCACGAGTTGGCGGTAGCACCGCATGCATTATGATCTTGTGTAAAAGTCACATGCATCATAGCTAACTCTTTCCCCTCTAGCAGCTTTGTCCAAAACAGAAAAATATTTGTCAGCTTCCCCATTCTGCTTCTGGACAGTATTTCTAACAAGCAGTGTATATCCTGCTACCTGCATTCTTTTTGTTGTCAACAACACCCACCCCACTCTAGGTGGCAATTTCTTTAAAGATGTTTGTACTGTGAAACCAACATGAACTGGCAAACACCAATATTGTTTGCTTTAAAAAAAATATCAGTCAAATTTTCACATTAAAGAATTTGTTCAGTAGGTCAAGAAATACTTTGGTTTAAAATATACTGTCTCTATTGGCCAGACATTCAGAGTAGACAACTGTTCCCCAGTACCTAAATTTTCTGATTTTTTTTGTCTAGTCTTTTCACTTTGGTGCCAGAACCTGACTGTTTAGAAGAATGATCAAAATAAATGGAAACTGAAATGTAAATATCTGATTAATTTTAGACATATTCAGTTTAGGCAAGGTTTTATTTTCGCATATTAAAATTTTTAATTTCTGTCAAAATTTTCCCTTTAAAAAATTCAAGTGATTATTGAACTAAAATAAAAAATTATAAAGTGGAAAAAAAAGGTAACCTGTCTAATCATTCATAAATAAGAAAATAAACCTTGACACAAAACCACAGGTCATATTGGAAGTAAATAGAACATGTTAGAGATTGGATGTGTCTATCTCAAAATGAAAGTGACACTTTTCACATTAAATTAAAAGTAGGATTTGTAATCATCTCTGCAATTTCCAAGGAACAGTTTAGTTATAAAGTAGAAGCAGTTTTGAAGGGCTTCTGCAGCAAAAAATTACAGACTGTATAAAACCTGTATTTTTATCATGATTGCAAGGTACAGAAGAAAGTACACTCATCAAGCAGCAAAGATAGAGGGCTCCATGGAAGGGAGGCAAGTGGCAGCTAGAGCATGAATAGGAAGTTCTACTTTCAAAGGAAGCAGCAATAATAATGTCTACATGGAAATGACAAAAATTCCTTGCCAGGTGTCTGGAAGCAACTGAAAGTTCTGAGTCTGATTTTCATATTTTAGATGATGAATCAATCCTACCTTTTTTACACAAACCTTTCTTTTAACACATGCTCAGCCATTTTATGTTCCTTTTTTTTTTTTTCCTTTTTCTGTTTGTTCTTCTCAAATGCAATATTTTAAAAACTCACCTTCCCACACAGGATCCTTTTTTAAAACACATATTCTCAGATGAATCCTGATAACCTTAGAACAGGAATGTTGCTCAGCAATAAATGCAATAAAGTAATTCAGAAAAAGAGCCAAATTTAGACTCCATCATTTTCATATTTTGTGGAGCAAACAACACATATATATAATATGCAACAAACAATTCTATTTGAAATGGAAATGTTAAATATTGCCATATATACTTGAAAGTAGCAAGACCTGTTTTTAAATACTGCTAGCTTAAGTGTTGAGATATTAGTGTCATTACTTTGTCTGAAATATTCCTGAACCTCTGACCAACACCACTGGGCCAAAAAGGTTTATCTGGATAACCCAAATTGAAATTTATTAGTGATAAATTTGGATCATGCATTTTAAACTAATGAATTAAGTACTTTTGGATTTGTAACAATATGTAGTTCTTGTCAAAAGGCCTTGAAAAATGGATCATGGCTGTAAACTATGATTACAAGACTAACTAACAGGCTGCCTTGCTATGGTTTGAGTGTAGTTGGCTTTAGATTGCAGAATATCAAGATTGCATGCAACTCTACATTCCCACCACAGCAAAGGTTCCCCTGAGATGAGCTCATTAGCAAAATGAGCTAAAGAGAAATGACATCTAGATATTCATGTAGTCTGACCTATCTTCTCTAAACAGGATGACTAATTAGAAATTGGGAATAGTTACTTGAGAAATAAGTTCTTTATGAGAGAGGTTAGTGTCTCATGTTTAATTATCCCAGTGATTGAAATCTGCATCTGTAGAGGTCCCAGTGCACTAGCAGTCTGTGAACACTATACTCCAATATTATATTATATTGTTGATCACTATCTCCTTGAAGGACTACAGACTGTCAGCCTCTATAATGCTTAATATGTTAAGAGAGCCTTTAATTAATGTGTTAACATTGCCAGCAATATTTAGCTACTAAAAGAGATCAACAGAAGAGAGAATAGGAACCATAGCTTAAGGTTCTAACATAGTTTCTATGCTAGGACTCAGAAACAGGCTTCCCTATCAATGCAACATATTTGAAAAAGTTTCACAGTAAATTATCTCAATTTTTTCCACCCATAAAAGGCAGAAGTCCATTAGTTAATTGATTTACTGAGAAGTGTTGTATGCACTCTACTGAAATAGATCTTCCAAATTGTTTAAGATAAAATGATCCCTTATATTGCATAATTCTATCTCATTGCACAAATCCCAGCTTTTGGTTTAAGAGTAGAGTTGTTCAAAAGGGATAAAACACTTACAAAATGCTTATGAAAGGCATGATTATTTCAGTTTCAGAAAAGGAAAAATAAAGAAAAACTTGTTTATCCATATCTGGTATCAAGAACCCATTTTTATGTGAATATGTAACATATCAAAGTTATCAATTTTTTTTTCCCATGTTAATGAAACAAATTATAAGACAAGTTTCATTACTGAAATTTTTACCTTTACACAATAACAGCAAAAAAACCCCCCACATTTGTAATATATTAAACTTTCTAAAATCTACAGGGAAAATTTTGTTAACAATTAGAAATAAAGCTAGAGCTCTCCATATTATTTTTTTTTTAATAAGTACCAGGCATAAGGATTCAAGTTCCTCAAAGAATTAACCGAAGATAATCTGCTTTAAATTCTCACTTTTATCAAAAACTACTTTGTCTGTGCAACAAAGCTGCTAAGACGTATTTTCTTGATTTACTGAGCATCTAGCAGTTCTAAATTTACTAAAATCTAGTTAGAAACTTTAAAAAAAACCCAGAGTATTTAGCAATCTCATTGTCAATTAAAGAAAAAGACTGTTGATAAGACATTGCATGCTACATGATAGTTGGAATGGACTCCATCAATGTTATCAGCCAAATATCATGTCACATAGAAATCTCTAGAAATCCCACAGAATTTTTTTATAATTCCCCTGGGTTTTTTTCATAACATTTCATATCTGTAGAAAGACAACAACTTCATCCTGGTAACTTGTTGCCCCATCATTGCCAATTTTGAACAGCAAATACCATCATTTTGAAATATGTATAGGCTTAATTCAACTAATCAATACAAGTTTTGACTGTCTGAGAATATTTTTGTCTGCATTTTCTCATTTTTCAAAATTCTACTATCCTGGACTCCTTTTTATCATTCCAGTCTTTTGTCTTTATCCAGCAAGGGATCAATGCTTTCTGATAAGCTCCATTGCACACCTCCTTGTACAAATGTATGTGCAGCAAGACTACTTTGGTGTGTTCTGTGCACATGCAACAGCAGCAAATTTCAGTCCTCAGTCCTAAGAATTTTGATTTTTAGTGAAAGTGTATGATGTGAATATCTAAAATGTTAATTATTAACCTTTAGGCACCACATGATACTGTAAAGTACAGGGTCCATTTAAACCTTTCAGACCTAATTTTCATTGAATCTTCATTCCAATTGCATATAAATTTCATTATACCATCTGATACCTTTGTGTCCTTGAGACTTATAGGGCATGTTGATTGACCAGACTGGTATAAAATAATTTGTTTCATTCTTCTTCCTTCCTCACATTTGGCTTTTATCAATTCTTAATGCCTTAACAATAATTAATAGAGTCTGTGATTAGTGCCAGATATGGATCTGCCCAGAAGTTCCACCTAGATAATCTGTGACAGATTCATTTTGATTTATGATGTTGTTATCCAATTACTAGGTTATTTATCACTCTTCCATCTACAGCAGTTTGTATTTGAATCACTTCTGTAGCACACAGCTCCTATAAAAGATCTATCCTGAATCACTACTAGGAACCATTGGGGAACATGTGGTGATTTTACCCTACTCAATCATATCCTGAGTGGTTAAATACAACTGACAAAGTTGCTATGTGCTCCAAAGCTGCAAGCTCTAGTTTTATAAAAACAGCTCAATCCTTTTAGAATTATCTTATCATTGTGCTTTCAAAGACATTATTTTGACAGAAACATTTAAGGCACTGAGAGACAGACTGACATGATGACTAGAGAACTGATATGGTGACAGAGGAATGCTCACTTAAGGAAAAGGGGTATAGAAATTATCTTGCCGGTGATATTTTTTCTTTCAGGACCAAGTTTTTTTCTCTAGTTTTAATCAGAATATGTGGATGAAAGAGGAAACTATTGTAACAGAAAACACGTAACTTCAGAAAACAACGGGTTGGTTTTGACAGTCCATGAAAACCATAAGTAAGAATGGACACAGGGAAGAGTGATGTAGAAGGAATGAGTAACCTAGATTTTCCTAACTGTTCTAGGTCTTTCTATATGGATAATGATGATTCTTCACTTCTTCCAAGTGTTCCTTATGTTGTTTACTTCTCATTTATCTTATTAAATTATTAAGAAACAAATCAATCATAGTTCTAAGTATTTATAGCACACATCTGTGTTGAAGGAGAGTTTGTTTTTGTTTTATACATGTTCTCAAATGAAAATTTTGAGTAACCTGATTAAACTGGATTTTTAATACAAGAAAAAAGATATAGAAATCTGTTTGAGTCAAACTAAGCTGAAATCAGAAACAGAATTCAAATGCCTGATTCAATTCCAATGAGATGATTGCATATATACACATTTATTCATTCAAAATGTATACAGATACCATCTGAATTAAACATACTGCTGTATTTGAGAATATATGGTATATTTGAATTGCATATACAAATGTACAAGTAGCATAGCAGTGAAAAACTAGAAAAGAAAACAGCTTATGTGAAAATAACAACAGAGTGACACAATGCCTGTCTGATTATCTGTCATATTCTAGCATCAAACTTTCTCACTAGCATGCAGAGGTCTCAGCATGTTAGCAGTCTGTTCTGGACAGTATAGAAAATAAGACAGTGAGAGACATCAACAGACTTGAAAAGGCTTGCTCTTTATGTAAAAATAACATAAGATGTAATAGATGGAGGGGTTGAAAGCTGAAAAATTAAATAAGTTCAAGCAATGAGATATCTAGATGCACACTTTAAAGATTTAGAACACAAATAATTACAAGTCCTGCATTAATAATGTCAGAAATCACAATCTGTCATCTGTCTAATATAATTAATTGTCATTTTCTAAGTTTCACAGTGAAAAAACACTTGGAATTAATGTCACCTCCTTGTGGGTCCCTGCAGCCACAGTACCTGGCTTGACTACTGATGTCGAGATGAATGTGAAAATACTGATTTACAATCATATGCCTCTGATATTTCAACAAAGATAAGCTTATTTATGCGTACATCTTACAGGATAAAGATCTTGAAGAAAATCCGTAGCAATAAGAAAGAAAAAAGTAGGAGAAAATAGAAGGATTTAAAAATAGTTTAAACATGACAATGAAGATTAAGACAAATGTACATTATTAATTAATAATCACATCAGAAACAGCCACTTCTATTGCAATCAGATAAAACAAGCAATTAATAAAACCACTTAACAGGTAAAGTCTGAGGATAAGAAAAATTTTAATAATGAGATTGCAGAATATAGTGCTTTAAAGGCTCTATATTAAGTACACTACTTCACAAGTTAATTAGGAAAGAAGTAAAGCTTTGTCTTATAAGTACTTTTAGATCTTTCATTACAAAAGATTGAACAACATCATAAAAGAACACAAAGGCTTTTTTTAAAAAAAAGAAGATGAAACAATTTTAAAAAATAATTCATCAGTATTTTGGAGGAATTGAGTAACTTGTGAGGAAGTTAGGTGCAGTGCTATAAAGTTCTCTGAACACCATTAATTTCACTTCTTAATTTCATTAAGAGCTTTGACTTGGTAGAAACTATTCTGTCAAACTATTTTATTGTAATTATCAGTAAAAGCAACAATTTATACTTCTACAAAATATGTCCCTAAAAGATATCAGAGAACACTACAAACTTACTTATGTTTCATCATCATAAATATGAGATGAAGATGTTATACACACTAATATAGTAAGTGGGAAATTAAATTTGAGAAATGATATTACTTTTCCCTTGTATATACATACTACATATAGGTAATTAAAAAAAAAAACAACAACTACAAAAAACATCAAAAAAGGGTAAACCTAATAAATATGTCTTGTTCTAAGTAGCTGGCTCAATTTTTCATGTGAATTTTGTTGTTTAGAATAGACTCACTCATCTAATTTTTGGCTTCAGTGGAAAGTCAGGTGTTTTTTGAATATCTGTAAATCTTGTCAGAAAGTATCTGAATTTTCCAGCCAATTGTCAGATTTCATTTTTGTTTAAAACCAGATTGCAGATATTGCTCTTTGAAATAGGGACACGTCTAAGAACAACACGATTTACTGTATCTTCCATTCCATTATAGCCTAAAGAAACTTGAAACTGCATTTACATCATGTGTAAAATATACATACATATTAACATTTCACTGATTTATAGAGTATTACAATATATTGTACAAATAGAGGATAATTTTATTTTGATCCTTTGAAACTGTTACAGAAGGCCATGACATTTTCGTTTTCTTATGTTTAAGAAGCAATAATTAAATTATCAACATAAGGAAATAAGAAATATGTGTTCTTAAACTTAAGTGGGAAAAAAATATAAATATTGTGACTTAATAATCATGGAAGCAGAGACATTGGTGTCTAATGACCATTGCAGCTACAGCATTGAAATGCAGAAAAGCATCTACTACTAAAGATATGTGCAGTTCTCAAGTTCTTTGGATCATTTAGACCTTTTTTTTCACATGCACATTTTAGGTTTTGTTCACTATCAAAGTAAATGGAAAGTGACATGGCTTCAGACATAACATTTCTATTTCTTGCCAACCACATCTTCCTGTTTATTATACCAGCAGACTTTTTTTGGTGGTTTTGATGTTGTTGTTGTGTTTTGTTTTGGTTTTTTTTGGTACAAGATATTCCTTAATTGGAATCTGAGATCTGTTTGTGGAAATTGCATTGTATTCTATTGTCTTTCAGACTCTCTCATGCATTATGAATAGTAGATGTTGGAGAAATCTTGAAATCCATAGTATGCCCATATGTACATATTGGTCTATTGCATTGGCACAGATGATGAGTGAATTTGAACTTTTCTATTCAAGGCCCTGATATTCACAGCAGAGCTCTGCTGACATAACACTGCCCTTTAGAATTCACCTGGAAAGGTAGAACATCTCCATTTTTTACTAGATAGCACACTCCTTAATTATTCATTCAGCAGTTAGGTAGAAAATTTAGCTCTTATTCTTTTTTTCACATAGTCAAAGGTATTTGAAACATGTTTCCTTGCCTCCACACTGTAGAACATATTTAGTATATGAAATAATGCCAGTTCTATTTAAAATTTTAGAATTACATTGAAATACTTCAACCAGATTAATTGGTAAGAGATAATATTAATAATTAATATTAATTGGTAAGAGAACAAGCAATTCATCTCCTGTGTACTTTTGTACATAATTTATATTTTTAATATAGACTATATGATTCTGGACAAGATCTCCCATTTCTCAAAGCTAGGTTTGCATATATTCTGCTAGACAATCACTGTGTTCTATTAGATAGAATGACATGGTCTGCCAAAATTTGAACTTGTACTTTCCCTCAATTCCAGAGCCTAAGACAAAAGTAAAACTCCACCTTTAAGATATCTTGGAAGCACCATGCCCCATGTATATAAATTAAAAGAAAAATCCCCAAACAAGTATTCTTGTGACCAGAATGGATACATTTCCCTGTCACAGAAAATCATCAGGAACCCCAATGCATTGAAAAGAAGACATTAAGATTTTTTCAGTTTGTTATGGTGTTATGACTTTGATCTCAGTACATTTGCAATATCTAAAAACATTTAGATACTGTACTTTACATTAGAGGCTGTACTTTACAAAATATCTTTGATGCAATCAGCATTTTCAGAATTACAGTAAATCTACATATGATATAAATGTTTAAATTCCCATCCTAAAAGTAATCTGGAATAATAAGCAAAGGTATGAAAATTAAAAACTCTCAATGAAATTCTCATGAGCACTAGAAAACCTTTTATTAATTTTATCACTTTTCTGGGACTAAAAGTACAGGTCCTTGACCATATTTTAATACTTCTCAGCTTATCTGATACCCATACTAACCAATCAGGACCATATTCTTTCCTCTTTTTTTTTTTCCTAAGATTGCATTTTCTCCACTTGCGCCATCAACATCTTACTGAAACAAAGACAAGTCTGAAATAATTGAAAATTTTGCTTTGATTAGATTCCACACTTTTGATAAACACTATAAAAAACTCATGGTTGTTTTTAGGTGCAATTATATTTGGAGATATATGGGAATGGAAGAACAGAACAGTGTCTGCACATGCCTTTATGTTGCTATAGGGTTCTGCATCTGCGTAGTGACCTTGTTGTGCTGTTGGTGACTTTTGACACATTCCTAGCTAAACAAACTTTTAAAAAAATTAATGCACATTTCAAAACAGCAGGAGATAATTAGCAGCATTAATGAGGCTGCTCATTGGATTCCACAACAATATCTTTCACAGCAGGAGAATCAGACTATTTGTGTGTCAGGGACACTTACCCTTGACATTTTCTAATTACTTTTTGTAGGTTTTCTCAACTCACCTCAAGTACCGGGAGACATTGACATTGAAGCTGACCATTGTGGTCAGTGGATGCCATCAATTACAGGAGAGCAAGGTTGCAAGGCTATGTCAGATACAAAATGTCTTACTACTGACACAGGATCAATGTTGATCTTTTAAATAATTTATATCCCTGGCTTGAGATCATAGAATTATGCCATTAAAAAATACGTATTTTATTCAAACTCAGATGTATATCAACAGTCAAGACCAAACCTACAGCTAGCCTCTTTTTTTAAGCAAGTGCAACTGTGCCATGCAACCACTTCATGGTCTTGCTTCAAAGATGAAAACATGAATATAAGCAAATTTAAGTGCTGTTTCAACATTTTTATAGGTCCTACATCATATTTTAGAAATGATTATTCACCCTTGACCTAACTCAGTTTCTTTCAGACTTGATAGGAGTTTTATCCTTTGCTTCAAAGGAAAATCACTTAAGGTATTGCCGAGTGCTCTTGAAAACTGTCTCCATTGACTGTCACTTTTCATAAACGTAACTGTTCTATCTTAAATTAAAAAACATCAGTGTCCTCATGTAATGAAATAAGAAAATAAGCTCAATGAAAAAAGAAATCTCATAGCTACATCTTCATTTGGTTTCTCACTCCTTAAAGGAAAAGTGGATGACAAGTACTAAGCAGAAATTTTCTTCTGGCATCTTGTACCTCCTCACTTTTTCTCTGGCTTTCTATGTGCAGTGCTATGACAATTTCCATATCCACCTCTTGGCTTTACAGCTACTGTTATTGTCACTTATCAACTGTTTCCTTATTCATTTTCTTCTCATTGTCATCTGCAAAACATCCTTGTTCCATGGGCATTTCTCTGACACCAGTGACCTGCTGAGCACACTGTGAGATTTTAGGGTAGATATAATACAGTTAATAATAATAAAATTATAATAAAGTTAATAATAATAACATTATAAAGTATTTAAATGGTAATACTAAAATAATTTTGCTTCTTATATGAGATTCTCATTTTATCTGAGACTTTTCTAATTAGCTTTTCTCCATAATAAACTAGTGGATTTCTTTTTATTTTTCCATATTTTCTTCACATGTAAGCAAAAATTAAGGTGGCAGAAAATGCCAGGAAGAATAGAAAAAAAAAAAAAAAAAGGCTAGATATCAGGATGCAAAGCACTTATAGCAAAATGCAATCTTTTAGCATCAAGTTATCAGTAACTTTTGTGCCATCACACACTACTGTAATTACCTTTATTTTTCTGAAGAAAAACCTGTTCAAATCCAGACATTTATTCTTTCTAGAACTTTCTTTAGACACCCACCCTCCCTGAAGTATACACAGTATGGACACAAATAAACACATTGCTTGACTGACTTGCTATTCTTCAGCACCCCTACCAAAATTTCTAACAGCTAATACATATCAATTTAACAAGGCAGAAAAATACCTGCTGCCATATCTGCTCTATGAACAGCAAGTGCTTTCTGATTTAGAGCCTTTATTATCAGAATCTTTCACAGATAAGTTTCAGAAGCACACAAAATTTAAAGAATAGGCACATCTGGTCCATATTTTTTGTGTGTGTATCTTTAACAAATAGAGCCTCTTTGGTAAAGTGGTCACTTGAAAAGATTTCATATGTTATTTATCTTTCTTTTTTCTTCTGCATTATTGCAGCTGTCTAATAATCTGAAAGAACTTGTTTGTCTCCATGAGGGAAAACAGCAAAAATACAATTGCTATGATAGTACCTAGGCTCAGTGTTTCTTAACAGATTTTTTTACCTGACTTTAATAAAAGCACCTGATTATGTAGCTGATTTAGTAAGAACATGTTACTGAGGAAGAAGGAAAGATTAAACAACTCCTACCTACTGTGGAATTAGTGCAATAAAGGAAAAGGTCACTTCTAAAAAGGTATGTCCCATTCCCTGTCTTTCTTACAGAAGACTTCCCACATCATGCACATCTAAAAACTGCTAACTTAATTAAATTCTGAACTTCATTTGACACATGGTTGCAACATGCACTCTGTCTGATAAAACAGCCTGGTGGAAAACATTCCTTCTCAATTCAGAAGGCACCTAACAGCAGGCCATTTGCTTTTCAAAGTCATAATTCCCCTCCATGAGGCACTGATGCCATATTGACAAATTTACATTTCATTGAATAGGCGTTTGTTTAATTTCTCAGTTTCCCAGAATGAAAACTGCTTCCTGAAGAGGCTGAAACTCAGATTGCTCCCTAAAGGGCAGGGAAAGTTTATGTGCTTTTTTTTGTTTTGTTTTGTTTCCCAATAATGCAATTTATCTCTAACACAGCAAGTGAAAGGATATAAGACAGATGGATTTCAACGCATACATTTTTAGTATTTGATTTGGCTTCAACTCCTGCTTTTCACATTCTGGGGAGAAAAGTTTCTTTATTTCTCCATAAGGAAGCATTACACTTTTCCTGGAATTCTTTGTAAAAAAAAATTATATAAAAAATTTATTAGCATTTTTTCTCATATCTTTCATTGTATATAGTTTATCTAATTACTCCAAAAAGAAATGGAGTACTATTTTGGCAATTCCAACAGCCAGGGAGCAGTCAGAGAATGCCATGATTTTTCAGACACCACATGTAATTTAACTTTCTGTTTTTCTTTTCTGAAAATGCAGACGTGAAAGTCAATATTACAGACTAAATGCCAAAAGCTAGCCTCACTGACATTAAAGGGAACTTCTGAATTTATTTAATCTGAATAAAAACTTAATCAGCATAATAAAGACAATGCCAGACTTGCCATCCATTGATATCCTTTCTCATATTAATGAGTAATTTACAGATAAATTTCACTATAATCAAGAGAACTGCTTGTGCCTTTACCAGTGTGAAATGAAGTAAATTTGCCTTACCTGTACTTAAGTAAAAACACACATATCACACACACATATCACACAAACTCAAAGCACTACAGAGTCCACATTAAACCTTTGGAGGCATCTAAGTTCATATAACTCAGAAGTTCTCCCTGGAAAAGTTCAAATATTCCTTTCTCTTTCCTTTGACAGTACTGGGAACTTCACAATGACTCCAGAACTGCTTTAACTGTCATTTAAAAGCATAGGTCCAAGTGTCTAAATTAGATAAAAGTCCTTCCCACACTTGTTGAATATTATCTTCTATATGTCTGAAAACTATTTCAATTCATATAAATTTTCAATGAAAATATCCTTGTTAATGTGTTAGAAAAATATGTGGGAAGAAAATTTCAGGAGGTAATGGCGTTACACCTATATCTATGCAAAATTTAAAAGCTCAAAGTTCTCCAGGTGCTGTTGTTAATTTCCAGCATGAAAATTAAAACCAGAAGCTTTTTAAAAGAGAAGTCTACATATAGGTTTATAAGTATTTTGTGTATACAAATGTATATCCGCACATAAGCACATATATACTTTTTCAGGTTTTGAATTTATAAGTATGAACAATTAAAAAATGGTGCACTTCTTTCAGGAAGACAATACATTCTCAGTTACTATAATGACATCAGTATGCACAGCTAAGTTTAGTCAAACAGGTATACATGCCTGTTAAAGGTCAGTATTCAGTTGGTACAATATATTTAATAGAACTGAAATTAAAAAACCACAAATCTAAAAAACAGACAAAAAACCAAACAAAACCAGAACAAACGAAAGTTTAAGAAACTGAAGTCTTCTGTCCCCTGAAGAACTGTACAGTCCTATATAAAAGGCAAAATTTTAACAGCTTTGACAAAGAGATGATGATATTAATCATAATTCAAATGTTTGTAGTAACTGATGCTCTGATAAAAAGATAGCAGCTGGTTTAGTCTAGGGAAGACCCTAATTTTGACATTTCATCCACCTCTGTCTGGGCAAAGGTGTCTCAGACACAGATACTATTTATCTTCATCTGTCTTTCCAGCCCTGCAAGTTGACAGGATAGCAGCATGGTTGCTTGGAGGTCTGCAATGTAAACTGCCCTTTATCTACCTAATCACAGATCAGTGTAGCATAAGGAAATTCACTTTACAGGTGTGTTGTAAAATATGTATCTTCATGGTCACCAAATCTTGGGCCTGCTTTACAAGGTGGATCTAATGGCAAAGAGATACCATCAGTCAGCAACTCATAGCTACCAGCCTTTGAAACTACACTCAAGTCAGATGTAAATCACACACAATGAAGGCACAGAACATTAAAAGCAGAAACTTTGTAAAATCAGTTTAGCTGATTAGTACTAAATTACTGATGTTCCATCTGCTAGGGTGGTAATTTATTTTTTTTTTTCAAAATGCCTGACTGCAATGCTTCGTTTCACAGAGAGCCTATGTTCAATAGGCCTACTGGGAACATTTTATAGTGATTGACAATGGAAGGAGATGGTGACAAATTTGTAATTACTCTTTGAGCGTGTAATGTACTCATTAAGAAAAATAGCAATTTTTCTGTGGTACAAATATTTACATGAAAATATATGTGCCCATATATGCACAAGCTTTTCAAACTCATTAGCAGAATTAAAGAAAATGTCTTTAATCCTCACCACTCGGAAAAACAAAGCATCTGAACTAAGTAGGTATGTAACACTGTATTAATTTCAGAAAAAAAACAAAACAAACCAACCAGCAAAAACCATAAAACCAACCCCAACTTTCCATACAAAAAGTATAGGCAATATCTACCATGGACCTAACTTATGAAATCTAAGAAAGTCAGTTTATGCTCCGCAGAAAATATTATTTTTAGGAAAGGACTAATAATAGTGTTACTACTGGGACACCCTTAGATGTTATCCCAGACATAATAGTGAGCAGCTCTTACAAAGGGATTGGACCCTAATGAAATAAACTGTAGGATGTAGTATTAGGAGCATGGTTAAGCCTCATTATGACACAAAAATCCAATGGAATATGCTAATGCTTTACCATCTGGCAACCAGAATCCCATCTCCTTATATCTGTCCTCCACAAATACCATCATAATTTCTCCAACACTACTCTTCATGATTAATAATTATTTTTTTCCTGTATACTAAATAACATAACAACCTTAGAGTTGAGTTACTTAAAAACAACTCAAATCCTCCCCCATTTTAACAAATGTGTTTTCTGTGAAGCCAGATTTCCTAGAAAAACTATGACTAAAAGTATTCCTGGAAATCGCTGAGAAAAATGGAAAGGTGTTTCTATCTGGAATGCCTGTAAAAGGGAAAGTTCAAGACACATTTATCAATATATTTTGTGGTTGTTACTGCCAGTTAATATTCCTAATTAAATTACAGTGCTTAGATTTTCTTCTGCACTGATTTGGGGGAAAAAAAATAACTCTGAAATGTGATAGATTTAGACTAAAAGGTTTCAGATATTTACATATCTTGTTAAATGACATAACGGTTGAATTAGGATTATACCTGGTCTTAATTCTTAGAGAATTGGCAATTGGAATTGTGCCCTTTTGTATTGATAGTCATTAATTAAATATTCCTCTGATAGGTGAATTCAATGTACTTCATCTGAATTCTAACTCATGTCACATTTATCTTTGCAGAGTGGACTTCAGACAATTTAAAGACAAATAATGGCCTATCCACTAAAATATTCAGCTCCTTAAAGACCATGAAAAACACTTTCTTCCTACAAAAAATTATGATTTGTGCTTCAAGAAAATTGCAATTTATCTTGAATACTATTATAGAAATCATGATATAAAAAATAAAACCTCTGTCTTTGGAACAGTAAAATAATATTTTTTTTTTTAAATGGTTACAAAATTAAAGAAACAGACCAGTTGTTTGCCTGATACACTCAGCCATCAGTCAATGAATCTCAATCTATAACTATGTGAAAAGTCATTGAACATAAATTTCTTTATAATGAAAATATCATGAAAAAATAACTTTCACCTCTTATCAAGGTTTCAGCACTGGAACTGGTAGACTAGCCTATGATTTCCTGTGTGTTCCTTTCTTTGTCTGTGGGTTTCTTTTTGTAAACAGAAAAAAATTACTGCTCTAAACTTAAGCACAATATGAGAACAGTGAAAAAGAAAAACATCCTCTCCAAATTTCCCATTATTATTGCAAAATGCATATATATTGAACACCCACACACAGCCACTTGACTGATACTATACATAGTTTTCACCATATTGCATAACAGATGACACTTTTCAAAGTAAAATATGTACATACACACAAATATATATATAAAATACGGTAATTACAAAGAACCCCTGTATATCCCTGTGAGAATTTTAAGAAGTAAATCAGTTCCTCATGTTCCTTTTTTTCACACTGGTGCCCAAAAAATAAAAACTTTTGTTCCTTTACTGTCTCTTGCTTTTTAAGATTTTAGAGAGCAGATTTCTTAAAGGAATATCTTAGCCTTTTCCAGCACTCTTTCCTGAAGTTTCCATCCTATTTTCATTTTCCATTATACAAGACTATTCACTTTCATGCATTTGCAAATACCTTCATCTGAAGTAAAAATATAAAAAAGAAAATGGTGTCACTTCAGATAGAAAAAAAAAATCCCTTCTTACTGAAGGATCTTCAAAAATGATGTGGAACATAAAATGCATGTAATTTGTTTTATTAAAATTGGATTTAGTCCTAGCCTTCCTACATTAAGCTTATTCACTATAGATAAAAGCCAAAGAAGGGTTAGTTTATAAACAATAACCCACACATGAAATCAAACCACATGATCTTGGAAGTAGCACATTTGAAAGCATTTGATACATAAGCAGAAACATATCCCAAACACAATGGCATTCACAATATCATACCTTGCAGTTAACTCAGTAATATATGTACCAACTCCATAATATGTATGATGATTATTGAAGAAATGTAATACACAAACAACATTTTTGGACACATTTTACTGATTCCGCTGGTCAACATTTTTATTTTTCTGCATGAATGGAAAGCTGTCTTCATATAACCTGTAACCTAGCTTGTGGAATCTCTGTCCTTGGACATTTTCAAAAACAAATGAACACAACCTTGATCAACTCACTCTGGGTGACCCTGCCCTAAGCAGAAGGGTTGAAATAGATTATCTGCAGAGAATCCTTGCAATTTCATCCATGATTCTGTGATTCATTAAACTTTTTTTTTTTTTTTAGCATACTTATGGAATATTTGTGACCATGTAGTGATACCCAGAAGCTTGATACATTTTTTATTGTATTCAGTTAGATATCTTATAAACTTTATTATTTTATGAATAAATTATGAGTACTCTAAACGGAAGATGTGCTGCTTGCTTTTGATTAATTAGTGAATTATGATACATTTAATTCCTATTTAATATTCAGGCTTTTAAGGAGCAAATTCTTATATCCAGAAATGCAGAAATTTATGTGTTCAAATAACTGAGAAATTAAAAATTTAAATTTTATTTACATGATGAGTTTTACGGGTAAGATTCATTTGCTTGTGTGTTTAACAGAAGAAAATGGTTTTCCATCTTAATGTCTGGATTAATTTGAATGCAATGAACCAAGGCCTACTCTCAGGTACGCAGGTGTAAACTATGTTTCTAGCTTGTGTATAAATAAATTAATATTTTATAAAATATAATTTATAAATAATAAATTTCCACTTGTGTGTAAATAAAGGTAGAACCTTGACAAGAGCTGGGGAACAGGTGGATGCAAACACCTTATATACATATAATGGTAGGAAATAAATTTTCCAGAATTTAGTAACTTTAGTCAGCTTCAATAACTTGAGGAAAAGTTCTCTGGAAGCTGTAATTGCTATGTGAGCAAATAGGTAAAGCATAAATTGCTTTTTTTCATCTAATAAGAGGGCAAAAACTTTCTGCTGTGACTATAATGTCTTTATTCTTATAATTAGAAAAGTTTGTACAATTAAAATTTCTGCTAATTTATTTCCCAATTGCATCTGAAAAACAAAATACAGAAACCTGTCACTCTTTAATGCAAAAACATTTTATTTTATTGCACCTATATTTCATCACTATGTTTACCTGCATCCTTCTGACAACCTTAATCTTTTGTTCTCGTTGGCTTTTCCCAATGAAACTGTGCAGATGTTCACACTCTCAGCGACATTTCAGTTTTTCTTCCTCCACAGTCCTCCTGCCTGACATTTGTGATGAGACGTGCATTAAATTATGCTCAGTTAAACCCATGCACAGTTACAGTATAAACTGAAATACTGCTGATTTCTTTATCACTCTCCAATTAATTATTAGCTATTTCAATTCCACTATCACAGAATGTTAGGGGTTGGAAGGGACCTAGAAAGATCATCTTGTCCAACCCCCCTGCCTGAGCAGGGTCACCTAGAGCAGGTCACACAGGAACATATCCAGGTAGGTCTTGAAAGTCTCCAGAGAAGGAGATTCCACAACCTCCCTAGGCAGCCCCTGCCAGGCTCTGGAACCCTCACTGTGCAAAAGCTTTTCCTTATGTTTACCCAAAGCCTTCTGTGCACCAGCTTGTACCTATTGCCCCTTGTCCTATCACTGGATGTCACTGTGAAGAGCATGGCTCCACCCTCCCATCTCTTGCCCTTTACGTATAGATATTAACAAGGTGACACCTCAGTCTTCTATTCTCCAGGCTAAAGAGCCCCAGCTCCCTCAGCCTCTCCTCAGCAGGGAGATGCTCCACTCCCTTAATCATCTTTGTGTCTCTGTGCTGGACTCCCTCCAGTAGCTCTCTGTCTTTCTTGAACTGGGGTGCCCAGAACTGGATGCAGTACTCCAGGTGGGGTCTCACCAGTGGCTATTACTGTTGATATTATTGTAATTTACATGTAGTTTCAAATTCTTACAAACTTCATCAGAGTGAATCTAAAGAGGGAGATCTCTGGGGTTTTATGGTTTGATTTGGTTTCAGTGTTTTGTTTTGTTTTTTGTTTTTTCTTTTCTTCTGTTCATCTTTGTTAGAGGTGATTATCTCTTTTTATTTTCCTATTTGCTTGCTTCCACATAGCATAATATCATATTGTTATGATTCAGCATTGAATTGATTCAGTTTCTGAAGTTATTTGCAGCATTGTCTGTGGAGAAAAACACTGGACTGGGTTCAATGATGAAAATAACCCTCATTTATTTTTCCTATTAGATTTCAGTTTTTTCCTCTCCAAAATACATTGACTACTTGACTTCAGGCAGTGTTCTGATTTACATGACAGACACCAGAGAAACACAAGATGAAAATTTATGCAAACAGTTTTTGGCATCAATTAATTTGTTGGTTTTAGGAGATCTTATAGATGGATGTACTTTAACTTCTCTAAAATCTTTACTGATCATTTTTACAGCTATTGATGCTACTGCTTCATGCAGAGAACTTCAATTTCCATTTAGATAATTTAGAAGAGCAGGTTTCCTCTGAATGAAGTTTTAGTGTCATGCTTTAAGTAGACTTCAGGGAAAGTTTTTTCATGTTTATCTACATAAATATTCAGTCTCCCAACCCTGTACTGCCACCAGGAAATAGCCTGCATACAACTTCACTCCAAAATGGCATATTTGCAGTCTTTCAGGAGATGTAAGGTCTCTGCAAAAGGGTCTTTCACATCACCATCTTTCTTGAAGTTCCCCTTGATGTTCTGTACTATGCAATTCACCTGCTTGAGTCTGTAGAAGAAATCTTTTTTGTTGTTTTGTTTTTCTTTCTAGCAGTGTTTGTCTTTTACACACAAATTAACCAGCAAAAAAAAAATAAAAAAAAAAATGATACAAAAGAGCTTTAACTTCAGATTTCATTACTATGAATGTGTTTTCATGGATTAGTTACCAGACTGGCACTGCTACCCTTTGGAAAGCATGCTATTGATGGGCAATGAAACAGTGACAGTGCCACAGCAGGAAAGGCAGAGTCAAGAGGTTGTTCTTAGTCTGGTTTGCTTGATTAAGCAGTAGCCAGTGACATGGCTTTACTGTATTTACTGACTATTTTTTTAATTTTGTGATTGATTGACAGTGGATAGAGTATGAGCAAAGGACCAAAGACATCAGCATTTGTTATGATATGGGAGAGAGAGAGCCAAGAGAAAACGTGGACAAAATAAAAATGGCAAGTCACTATTATACAGTAATCTGCATTCAAACTAGACAATAGGGCAGACACTTCTCACGCCTTGGATACTCTCACCCCAGTGGGCATGTTAAGAAAAAAGACACATGAAGGGCAAAAATTCCACGTTAAAATGCAGGACCTTTTCTCTGCAGACAGAAATATGGTTATGAGAAAAAGCAAAAACCTAGGCAGAGTACACTGAGATAAGCGTGTCTTGTGATACCATGAAATTGAATCAGTTTTAGATGTGGTAGATTGCCCCAGAAAAGAAAATGATGAGACACTCTCTATCAGTCTGAAATAACTCTTTAGATACTTGGCCAAAGAGGCTCAGGCTTTCTCCTGTCAACTTGTTGGGGGACAAATTTCACCATCGAATTCTTTCCCTGCACCTGTGAGATGAAATCACTAATAATGAGTCTCTGAGCCGCAGGACTTTCTTTACTATTTGAGCAGCATTGATAGCCTAACAGGCCCATCCAGTCTCTCTTTTAGAGTCTTAGCCTCAGCAGAACAGCTCAGGATTACTGACTCCCTTGTTCCTCCTTGAAGGTTTTGATATCACCCTTAATCTCTATCACTTAAAGTTTGTCAAGGGTATTCTTCAGTTTACAGTTTTCACACTTGTTTTATTTTGTCTTTCTCCTAAATTTTTCTGTTTAAGTGTTTTAGTCAAGCATAGTAATGTCTGGCCTATAAATTAAGATCCGAATTTAGGAAACAAATATTATAAGCTTTGTATTTAACATAACCACTGTAGCCATATTCATGGATGTATTAGGACATGTTAGGTAACAGTATGTCAAAAGCTGATGTCATTTATAGATATTTTATATGCTGTACATGTCTTGAAAGACAGTGGTAACCAAATCATCCAGTATTTGAAAGGTAAATTGATTCATATGAAAGAAAATATAAAAGAAAAAGAAGAAAACCAGACGATTATTTAAAAAATTAGGAATAAAAATTCAGACAATGGGTCATTTTCAAATCTGTATCACTGATGATAGTATAGACCTTCATCCACAGATAAACCTGATAGATTAAAAATTAGAAATGAAAACTGTTGTAATTGGAACTGTGAAAATTTGTTACTCCTCTGAGCTTGACTGCAGTTAAAAGTTTCACTAAAAATTTTTTCTTCTTGCTCCTGCTTCTTGAAATATGTTTAACTAGTATAACTAACTGCAAATAACAAAACAAGTTAAATATAAAACACACATCCATCTAGCAGTCTAACATTTGCCAGGTTATTGAACTGAAAAAAATATTTGTTTAAAAAAAGAATTACATAGCATGCCCTCAACTTCACTGGTCTACTGTGTCAATTTACTTATAAGAATTCAAGTATTACATTTAGAAAGGGTGAAAACACAAACTGCAGCAGAAATATCCTCACTAAATGCACCTCATAAAAGAATGTGAGATACATTTTTGTGGTTTCATAAATTTGTGGCATTTGAGACCAGAGAACTATTACATTGTGCCATCATATCACAGGCTATTCCCTTTCAACTCATTAAATCTATTTTGAGACCAATATCATGTCTTTGGCTGAAGCATAGCTTGTGTTTACCAAAAACACCTCTTGCAGAAAAGCATTTCATCTTGATTTAAAGCTATTAAGAGGTGGAAAATCAACCACCTTGTTCACTAGTCTTTTTGAAGAGGTAATACTTCTGGTTTAAAGTCAGTGTCTTCTTTTTTTTTTGTAACAGTCAGTATGCTTCAACATCAAAGTTCTCATTTTGTTGTGTTCCTCTAAATGTGACAAATACTGTAGTATCCATTCATATTTCTGGTTTTATCTTTAGAAAGTATTTACACAAGTCATCTTTTAAAGTCATGGTGATAAATGAAGGTCACTAACTGTATTAAGTCTCACATTGTAGAATATTAATATTAAAACTAAATAAGGAATTAATTATTTTCCCTCAAACTTTTAATGTCTTTATAAAAATATAAGCATGAGTTTTGTAACTAAAAAGATAAAAAGAGTCTATGTGCCTCACAAATGAAAAACACAAAAAACATTTCACTTTATTGTGTTATCCTGGCCTCACCTTATTCCAAATTGTGTACCCAAGACACTTATTAGTCCATTCTTCTATATAATTTCACTAAGACAAATACCAGATGCTTGTCTATCCTAACCCTTTTCCCAGGCCAGTGGCTTCCAGACTATCATTTAATATGGAAACATATTTAGTTACCTTGTTCAATTCCCTTTTCTTTGACACAACTTTATATCTCTTGGCCTCAAAAATGACGTGTATAACTAAAATAGAAAAAGCTGTTAGTGTGGTATACTGACCGAAGAAAACATAGCAGGAATCTTGCCAATTGTGCAGATACCAAAAAAAAAAATAAAAAAAATAAAAAAATAAAAAAAAAAATTAATTCACTTTATGTAAGAATAAAATCTTATGAGTGCTTATCTGAAATATCCTTCCTAATCTCATTTCATTTTGACCTCCAGAAGCTTCTGAAAGAATGCCAGCAAAAAAAAATATCTTTCAAAATTCAAAAAAGACATTTTCTTAAGGGTTGGTATTGGCAGAAAATGCTAGTAAATTGTTTACCTTCACAAATCGCTAGCAAACTGAAAAGAATATATATTAATTGAATGATTCATTTCAAAATTGGAAAAATAATGGGAAGACACTGTTCTATGATCACTCTGTGTTACATTCTAAACATCTGTTCATGTATATTAAGATATAAGGTATAGGAAAATGTATGAAGGAAAACTGTACAATTTAAATTAAACTATTTAAAGTGCATTTTACATTTTATTTTGTTTTATTTTGCTTTGCTTTGCTGAGATTTTTCTTGCCTGTGATATACTTTAGTTCCTCATGTCACCTCCTGCAGCTGAAGCAAACTTAGGGTTTAGTGATGGAAGATAAGGATTTAGTTGGAATTCCACCTGGATGTAGTCTCCTTTCTACAGAAAGCACTGACAGAGACATTTAGCCTTAGATACAGAAGTTATAAGAACAGATTCATGCTCTGAGGAATCAGTTTTCCTTGAGATGTTCTGCTGTTACAAAGAAACACAAAGGAGCAAATAACTTTAACAGAAAGTAAACGTATATTGAAATGCATTGATAATTGCTGATGTACTATCAGAAACATTGAAATATATAAAACAAGAAACAAAGTTTCCAGTGTAATAAAAACTTTGTCCAGTCTAGACTTACTCATTAGAATGCTAAAAATGACTGCATGGTAGAAACAAGGTTTTGAAATAATGGGAATAATAAATGGAAATAATAACTTGTTTAATGGTTAAATCTAGGAAAGCTAAAAGGTCAATTCTTTGTAAGTCACATTTTCAATTCCTCCATCAGAAATTTTCACAGAATAAGAAAATATCAAAGTTTCCATTGAACTGCAGTGACTTGGTGCAATTTATCTTTTATAAAATTATACTTTAATATTATCTCCCATAATAATGAAAGATATCTGACTATTATAATCTCCTGCAGCCAGGAAGCATTTTTTATATAATCTAAACAACTACATTGGAAGTAATTTGGTATATGGGATTGACTGATCTGAACATATTTTGTGCACCTGTTACAGTTTCTCAACATTTCTAAAGGACAAAATCTTCTTATAAAGTTCAGACATATATTTGTTCAATGTTGCAACAATGGTTTTCATTTGCAACCTAACAAAAAACAAACTAAATGATCAATTAAAAATTTCCTTTCCTCATCTCTTTTCTCTGTTTATCAGGATAAATGTATGCATAAAAGTAAATATCTGCATTCAGTTTTGAAAGTCTGTTGGTACCTAATCGAGGGCTAAAATCCAAGATAGAAATTCTACTCCAGAGTGTCCTCTGAAATAAAAAGATGTGACATATTTTTTAAATATACCACAGTGTAGGCAGCTAGGACCTGGCGGTCGGAAGATATCGCGCTGTACGGGAAGATAGAGATAAGAACCCCCCTCCG
>JANHGL010025748.1:0-91475 GCA_024611195.1 Ceyx melanurus
GAGCGGGCTAGAGCCTGCCGGGGCTGAGCCCCGCCGGGGTACGGCCGGCGGTTGCGGGGCTCCCGGCCCCCTCAGTTCGGTGCGGATCCCGAGTGGGGCCAGGCGGGCCCTCTGTTGAGGTCCCCGTGTGTGTCACGTTGGGGTGGTGGGGGGGCCATCCACGGGTGTGTGGCCGTGGTGACTGCTGTGGTGCGGCTTGTGAGCATTCCCTGGGAGTGTATCTCCGGGGGCACAACACGGTCTGTCGCTAGCGGGGACCCCACCCTACTGCAGCATCCCTGGGGACACTGCTATGGTGGGTTGTTGTAGCCAGTCTCTTGACCCTGTTGTGATTGGTGGTTGTGCAAACACAGACCTGTGACCCTAGGTGGGCTGGAAGGACGGGGTCCCTGCAGAAAGGTGTGAAGTGGAGCTGTAAGCCTGTTTGGAACTCGGTGCTGGTTGAGGGGTTGCACCTGAAACATCTGCAGCTCTCCCTTGGATGAGGGTTCACTTGTGGCTGGAAGCTCTCAGCTGGGTTGTTCTCTGCTTGGGATGGTGGCAGGGCAGGATGATACTGCCCCAGCCCCAGGGGCTGGCTGAGCCATTCTCCTGGGGATGCTAAATGCATCACAGCAGCTTTGTTCCCTGATATCCCCCAGCATCTGCCAGGTAATGCATCCTTTCCTAAACCTCTGCCCTTCCCTAACCCTGGCCCTCCGGCCCAGAGTGAGTGAGATGGATGAACACATCAGGTCACATTGCTTTCTCTTCATAGGCCCCTGCGTTTAAAACCTGTATGTCACCAGTTACTTGTTTACCTCTACTGCACTATAATGTTTAGTTCTTACTTCTCTCTTGCCATTTCCTGGCAGAGATTTGTGAGTGGTGATGAATTCACTTTATTATGGTGCCCGTGGGACCACCACATGCTCTTGGGGCTGGTTTCACATCACCAGCGACCTGATCATGACCAGGAGGGCTGTTTGACACAAGCCTACCATGTGTCCCTGCAGGCCATTGAGAAATGCCACTTTGTTCACACAGCACGTGCTACACTCTTCGATCGTGTGGCATGGATCCAGCCGCCTCATTTTAGAGCAATTTAAATATTCTTGTTGCAGCTTTGCTAAACCACTATAGCTTTGGCTGCAACTTTGTATTAATAAGGAATGATAAAGACAGTTAAACCGTTGAGGGTTTCCTTAAACAGTTGGCCAAAGGGTATCTGGTAATCACTGTCTTGTCACATTGCACTGCAGCACTGCCAGTCTCTTTAATTTGTGCTTCTAACAAGTGGTGGCCTTTTAACCAAGCACTGGGTTCTGAGAAGTTTATAAAGGGAGTCTTGCACCTAAATGTGGTCCATGGAAGAGTTATTGGAGCTAAAGGCAACTTCTCCATCCCAGCTTCTTTATAAAAAGGCTTCTCTAGTCCCTGTCACAAGTATAAAGTTAGAAACCAATTTCTACATATGGCAGAATAAAAAGGAGTGTTTGGGGTTTTTTGTTGTTGTTGGTTTTGTGCAGGTTTGTTTGTGTGTTTTTTAGTTTTGTTTTTTTTACAGATTCCCCCTATAGAAAGACAGCCAGGACAATTAGGAACCTCTTAGACATTATCAAGGGAAAGTGATAGGTAAGAAATTTTGGCAGGCATCTGAAATACTGCTAAGTCTTTGTGAATGAAGGGAGTCAAGTATAATATTCCAAGGGCAGCTTTATGAATAACCCGTTTGCTTTGATTTTTCTGTAGATTTTCTCTGTGACTTGGGGGAAGTGGCTGCACTGCAGGTTTTCAAATTGGAGTTCATGACTCAAGTTTTAAGCACTTAACTTGTATCTTTTGTGTTCTTCAAGTCACATCTGAGGATGAGACTGAGCTGAGATGCCCAGCTACCTGAAATGATATGTATGTAATGGAGAGTATTATGAATTTATGCCCCTTCCTGAAACATTGCTTTTAACAAGTTGGCATTGAAAACACATTTATATGGGCTGAATGTGGAGGAAAGCCTTTTTTTTTTGCCACTGTGGCATCTAACTGGAAGGTTTCTATAGGTTTTGCTGTCAGCAGCAAGTAGTTGCTGCAATTAGAGACAGGTTAGTAAAGAAAATTAGGAAGTTGCATGTGATACCCCTTTAGCAAGGGGCAATGGGCAGGCTTTTAATGCTTCTGGATGGGTCTAGGAATTTTGCTCCTGGGAAAGGAGGGGCAGGGGTTGCCTCATGGGGGAAGGACTGGAAACAGCCAAAGTTGATGCCTGATCATGAGATAGCTCCTCCTTCTAACATCTACAAGGTACAGTCTTGACAGAAATTCAAGCTCTTCCCAGGCTGGGGCATGTCATGGCAGAAAATTCAAAGTTATTTGACCATTGCTAACCTGTTTTTGTCTTTTTCATTTTGTTACCCTTTGCTTCATCCTGGATGTCTAAAAGGACAGTTGGAACCAATAAATGAGGTGAGTTAATCTGATGATTCACTCTCTGCTCTGTCTCCTCACTCTGTCCTGAGGGGATTGTCTCGTATTTTCTGACTCTTTACTGATGCCCTAGATATAAGTAATGCACCACAGTTTGGAGTGGTAATTTTGTTTTGTTTTGTTTTGGTTTTTTTTAATGTTCAGATTTTGCTTATGGAAAGAACTGTGTTTTACTGGAGCAAAAAGAAATGTGCCTGTGGAGTCTCCTCTGCAAATCTGTGTTACTCAGAGGAAACCCGTTTGCATGGTGTGATAGTGCCCTTGTATCTGCACATTCATGAATACTGCAAATGTTTCAAGTATTTTTGGGGATTATATATGGAGGAAATCTCACATGCTTTATTTCTTCAACTTCTTAGGAACATTTCAAGGTCATATACAATCATAAAGCAGTTCGACACTGGATGTACATATGCTATGCTCTTGCAGCTGTTTGTATGTTGTCCCCCCTGTGACTACAGAGAGATGCCCTTTATTAGCAGTGACCTTGTGCTGCTTAATGAGCCTTCTTACGAACCACAGAAGTTGGCATGGGTGGGAAATGGGCTGAGATTTGAATTTCTGCGTCTCTTGAGGCAAACAGCTTTGAAGTGGAGGGAAGGCAGTAGGGATGACCTGGACATGGGAACAGGTCTGTCCCACGTTGCCCCTCCAATGAGGTGCTCACACCCTGTGGCTCTCATAGCAGAGCAGCACAGTTACAGGTGATCCTGCCAGTGCCACCATGGAAATGTGAAGAATGAAATACTATTCTGGGTCAAGTAACTTATTTTGAAAAAAATAATTGAAGATTCTTCATTAAATTAATCATTATAGCAGAGAGGAGGCATGTGGGTAGTGTGCTGATCCATTTTAGTGGCACGTTCGTTGGGCTGTAACACTATATGAATATGGATCATACAA
Source organism: Ceyx melanurus (assembly GCA_024611195.1). Classification (NCBI taxonomy): domain Eukaryota; kingdom Metazoa; phylum Chordata; class Aves; order Coraciiformes; family Alcedinidae; genus Ceyx; species Ceyx melanurus. Next base: position 3,364 of record JANHGL010025748.1, read on the forward strand.
ATACTATGCACTGATACATCTACAGGCATGAAATGTGTTTGTATTGCTGTGTTAATTAAATAGGTCCTTGCCAGATTAAATCAAAGCTTTCCCATACATTCTGTTTTTAATTCCTTCTGTTATACATTTGCTGATCTATTTGTTGATGTGTGTGAAAGAATAAGCATGTTTCTACTCTAGCATATTGCTGTGCCATAGTGTTTTGTAAATCACCCTCTCGCCAACCTACATAATAGTAGATCACTACTAGAGGGAAAATACCTGTGGTGAATGCTTATTTTCCTGTCTTGTTATGGCATCGATGGAGTTGGGCTGATAACTACATAGCACTTGTCTATTGATATAGATGGAATAAATATAGTTCTTAATGTTCTGTTGCAGAAACACAAACATAAATACAGCTGAATGTTATTTCTCAATAGCTATTGATGGGTTGTAATCTTGTATTTTGGTTTCCAATGGCTTCAGGGTCTTCTCGCTAGAATCTCGGATCTCTTGCTGTGCCGGTGGACTTGTAGAAATTGTTGTCAGAAGTGTTTCGACTGTAGCTGTTGTCAAACAAATGAAGATGAAGTTGAAATCCTGGGACCTTTTCCTGCTCAAACTCCAGCCTGGCTGTAAGTTTAGATGCACAATCTCCTAGGGCTGCTCAGCTGTGATGGGAGTGTTGACATGAAATAGCAGTAGAACATTCAGAGGATGTTCCATAGAAAGAAAACTGCCTGCCGAGGGTGAGAATGTAGGCTGCTTAACAGCAAGGTGAAAAAGGGCAGCCCTGTCAGTAAGGTTGGTCTTTGTGAAACTCCTCTGATGGGTAAGATAGATGTTAGTTTGTGAGCTAGCATAGCAAGCTGATAACTTGCTTAGCTGTGCAACCTTTTCTAAAGATGCTTTTCATCTTCAGTCTTGTTCCTCTTCAAATGGACCAGCCCATTGGAGCTTTTCAACTTAGCTGAAATGCTGATGGGTTTGTTCTGAAATATTTTCTTATCCTGGCAGGAAGATGATTATCATATAGGTAGATGAAAGGTAGTGATGTAAAGGCACAATGCATTTTAAGTTTCATTTAGCAAGACTTGATCTCCTGCATCATCTTAGTACTCTTCAAAATCTCCTTTTGGATCATTAAAGAACAACAGTGACAGTGCCAGGCTTTAGCTGGGGCTTTGATTAGAGTATTTGCAAATCTATTTCAAATAAAGTCAGTGAAGTTTTCCTCCTTATTTGGGAATCTGCAGCACAGAGGTGGCTGGATAGAGGCATTAATGAAGCCAAGGAGGGAACAGAGGTCTCCTGTCTTTTAGTAACTGCTCTGTTGGCTGGGCTTGTCTGCTGTGAGAGCAAATAATTTGATGGACCAGCTTCAGTGTGTCCAGAAGCTGTGACACAGGAGGTGATTATTTAGAGTGTCATACGAAGCTCAGAAGTTGGTACCTAGGCACTGAGACACTCAATTAATTTACTCTGCTTCTGTGAGTACCTAGTGTTATTCTGTGTCAGGTCTGGAAGGTCCATGTCTAGGTGCTGCATGAAATAAATTATCATGTTTAAGCTGCAGTCTTGCCTGTATACTCTTTTGAATCCTTGTAGAATAGGATGGTAATTAATAGTGAAGCAACAAAAATAGAGATGTTCAAGATGTGTTAGAGTGGTTTTTAAATATGGAACAGCATATGTAAGAGTCTGATATACACCCAGAAATTGATTCACCTGCAGTTAATGGGAAATGGAAACAAAATCATTGCTAAATAGGGAAGTATTGCACACTGGAGAACACAGTGATGAGGTTGCAGTACTGGACATAGAACGATTGCTGCAGGAACAATTTCATACTTGGGAACAAGTAGCTAGGCTTGTTGTGAGGGGATGCCTCGGAGTTCTTCTGTTGTGCTGAGGGACAGGAAGGACATCATGTATGTTTGAGAGTCAGTGGTCATTGTCCCATGGTGTAATTGTCTCATAGAGTAATTTTTGACTGCTGGATCCTTCTGTCTGGCTAAAGGAGCATTCTAAATATTGGAACTCCAGTATTTAATCTCAAAATTCACATGTATGGTGACTTTGCAGACAAGCAGGACTTTGCCACAGGCAGAGTACATAGATGCCTTTGGACTTACAAAATGCTCTCTCCAGCCTGTATTGTTTTCCCAATTCCTGCTCCATCTGAAAGCTTCTACAATGAACTTACTAGAATTGTTACAAGCAGAAGAGCACAAGGTGCTCTGGGGAAAACCAAAAAACAACAGCAAAAAAATCCCAGTTCTTCATCCATGTTGTGCTTTATGCTACTCATGCTAGCAGCCCTGTGTAGGGTCCCCAGGACCCCAGAGTAGATTACATATTCATCTTTCCTTCCAGCTCCAGATGATCTGATGCAGTTAAGGGCTCCCTGTTCCACTCTAGTTCTGAGAGAAGGCAAGTTCCCAGAGGTAATGCCTAAGAAAGGCAGCAGGAAGCATAGAACAGGACACGAGAGAATCCTGAAGCTTTGCTTTATCAGGAGACTTGGATGCTGCCATGCCTTGGAATCACTAAAGTTACAATCTCATCCCACAGTGTTGCAAATCCTGTGATCTCTAAGGATGTCTGCACATTGATGTGGAAGCTGGACATCTGCAGTACAGAAGCTGGCTTCACTTGTGTAAAAAGCTGTTGGCTTCTCAAGCTGAGATGCACCCAAGCTGGTGCCGGGGAATCATAGAATGCCTTGCATTCGAAGGGACCTCTAAAGGTCACCTAGTCCATCCCCAAAATCCTTTACTAAATAAGGTTGCTCAGAGTCTTATCGAGCCTGACCTTGAATGAATCCAGGGATGGGGCCTTCCTGGGCAACCTCTTCCAGTGTTTCACCACCCTCATAGGAAAGAACTTCTTCCTAATGATCTAAATCATCCCTTCTCTAGTGTATTGCCCTTCATCCTATCTACATGGCCTTGTAGACTGCCCAGCTTTCTTGTAGGTTCCCTTCAGGTACTGGAAGCCTGTTATAAGGTCTCCCTGGAGCCTCCTCCTCTCCAGGCTGAACAACCCCAACTCCTTCAGCCTGTCCTTGGAGTAGAGGTGTTCCAGCTTTCTGATCATTTTTGTGGCCCTCCTCTGGATCTGCATGATGAGGTCCATGTCCTTTCTGTGTTGAGGGCTCCAGAGCTGGATGCAGTACTGCAGGCGAGGTGGCAGAGCACAGAGGCAGAATCACCTCTCTGTCTGCTGACCTCACTTCTTCTGATGCAGCCCAGGATGTGATTGGCCTTTTGGGCTGCAAGTGCATATTACTGGCTCTTGTCTAGCTTCTTGTCTACCAGAACCCCCCAGTCCTTTTCTGCAGGGCTGCTCTGTATCACTTCATCCCCCAGCCTGTATTGACAATGAGGATTGTTCCAGCCCAGATGTGGGACATTGCTCCTGGTATTGTTGAACCTCATGAGGTTCACCTGGGCTCACTTCTCTTTTTTTCAGGTCCCTCTGGATGACATCCCATCCTTATGGTATATCAACCACACCACTTAGCTTGGTGTCATCTGCAAACTTTCTGATGATGCACTAGATCCTGCTGTCTGCATCATTGATGAAAATATTGAACAGTACCAGTCCCACTACAGACACTTGAGGGACACCACTTGTCACCAATCTCCATTGGGACCCATTGACCAGTACCCTCTGGATGTGACCATCCAGCCAATTCCTTATCCACTGAACAGCCCACCCATGAACTCCAGATCTCTCCAACTGAGGTCAATTAAATTTATTGTATTTCCTGCTTGCAGCCTGAAGGTTTTAAAAATACGTCTAGGTTCTCAGCTGAGACCTTGTAATCTTGCCACTTCCTCATGGGCCCAGGACACTGGTGTAATTCAGAACAAAATTTGTTCCTTCCTTACCTCCCCACTTAGTCCCCAGGTAAAACTGCTTTTATGGTCATCTTTAGCTTAGCAGCAAGCATCTGGTCAGCCATGCTTAATAATCCATCCATTATTTGTTCTCTATAGGTTTTCCCTTTGATAGATCTGAAAGAGCTCGTTCTGGAAATCCAGGAGAGGTCATTAAAACTGCAAGTTTAAGCCCTTTCTCTTGGGAGACTGTTACTTTTTCTCACTGTTTAGACTTATTTTTACAGGGGCAATTTAGGAAGAAAAATAGTTAGTGAAGTGAGTGAGATTATAGTGCTCTCAGTGCCTGGTAGCTTCTTGTTATTTCACAAGGAGTGCTTTTGTCCCACTCTTTGCAGAAATGGGCTGGGAACAAGGGTGCATCTTGGAGCTGCCTGATAGGGAGTATTCACTACAAACCCCAGAGATAAACTGGTGAACACTCTTCGAGACTGAATTGAAATCAGGACATGACTCCTCTTCCCAAAGGTTCAGATTAAACAGAAACAGAGCTGCTTTAACCAGAGCCAAAGTTTATTTGAAGAAAAATTATTGTGGCTCAGCAGCAATTTCCTTACTAAAGGTCATGTGTATGTTATTAACTTACATTACATTTACCCATTGTAGAATATCCTTAATGCCTCTCTTCCTGATTCCCTTTCCAACCTGCCTTCTCCTAGTTCTGTGCATTTGCTTCTCAAACACGAGTTTATCCAAATGCTACCCATGGTTGTGTAGACCTGCATTTAGGCGTGAAAAAGCTGTTTGTGTTCCAAGTTCTTGCTGATATGTCAAACTGCATGATTTGGACTACTTTAATGGGCTGTGGAGTTGTGCAAATATTGCACGCCTCTTTTAGCATAGGATTTGGTTTTTATTATGAGTGGCTTTTTTAATGTCAGTAAGTTGTCTGACTGCATTGATGAGATTTGCATGGACCCTGCTGTGAAATTTGTGGGTCTGAATAAGAATTTCCAGTTTAAATCTTTTTTCTTTTTTTTTTTTTTTTTCCATTTTGGGGATCTTTTGTGTGAGTTTACTGCTTTTTGAAAGATATATTTATTGCTCTACTCCAGTCATTGGTTACTAAAGCAAATGATTCAATATATTTTTTTATATCTGAGCCACACACGTAGAAAGGGTGAATAAGGAGCAAAACTCACACAGTATTGCCCTTTGCTTTCCTCATTTCATGCTGACACTTTTCCTTGTGATCTGCTGCTATTTTCTGGAGTACTCTGTCTCATGGATTAACTTAAAGGCATATTTTGTTTGATGCACTTCATGGCAGGTACCATTATGTGATTTCATTCCATTGGCAGCTGCTCCCCTCTGAAGGTGCAGTTGGAGACTTTATGTGCTGTAGTTGTTACTGTCTGTTCTTGCTTTTCTTTTCAGTCAAGACTGGGAGGTCCTGACTGCTTTTGTGAGCCACTGCAATGCATTGATGGTTTTAACCAGTGTTGGTTTATATGAAACAACATATATATATGTAAATAAAAAACTACTGAAATGGGTCTTATGTGTGGACTTTATGATGCCAATCTTCTGCTGAGTCTTCTCAAACATAGTACAACTCTCTTTGGAACTTGCTTTGTTATTTATGCCAGCTTCCCTGCTCCCACTAAAATTACTTTCTGGTGAGAATAACCCCTGGTTTACAGAAGGGGCTAAAAAGCAACCATTTATTTTAAAGGGCATGTCAATAAATAGCTTTTAATGAATTGTGTTTATAAGAATGAGTTTTTGAAACCCTAGTGGTGTACCTGCAAAGCAGTGTTTTACTGAGAGAGTTGTGCTTGAGTTGTCTTAGCATTTCCTGTGCAGGTTCATTCCTAGTGAAATCTGTGCTTCTGAAGTGTAGCTGTGAATTAACAACAAAAACTCTTTGGGTTTTGTGATTTGTGCTTTACTTTTTTTTAAAGACAAATATAATACTTCTGATCAAGGTCTGAGTCACACATGCCCATGTGGCCTGTGTTGTGCTCTAATTCTTATAAAAACTCTGTTTGACAGACAGGCAGAAAGATAAAGAGCCTGTTTTTTACACAGGTCTGAAGTCAGTTGCTCAGCCTTTTTCTTGCCAGATAGATCAGGAGATACCCTGCAGCATACGGGGATGTTCATCCAGGATTAGACACAGAATACTAAGATGCATTTTTATTCTGTAAATACTCCTTTTCCTGGGTTGAATCACCCAAAGGTCTCTTGTTCTAACAGGATAAGCAGCCAAAATGAGGACAAAGATGGAGACTCTGATAATACAATCAGTGAGCTGCCTCCCACTCTTCAGGATGTTTCCCCTGACAGAAGGCGGTCGTCTTCAGATGCATCACGATCCACTTACAGCCTCACAAGGCGGATTTCAAGTAAGGTCGTCCTTCCAACTGGATTGTAATTCTCATGGGGAGGAAAATCAAACTGTAGTGCTTGCTCTTTCATCTTTTAGACAAGAGAATCAAGTCAAGGTACATTGGTTAAATTCTCATTCTGTTCAGCAGGAACACAGTGGAAGGGGCTAGCCCTTTTTTTTTTTCTCTTTCTGAAATGTTTGGTAATTCCCTGTGAAAGTGGATGGAGGGGGGGGGAAATGTAGCTGAGCTTGCACTTCAGTGTAGCTAAGGGTGCTACAACTTGTTGGCAGTGTAATGGTGAAAAGTCCCCCTGGGGAGCATGCTGTGCAGGGCATAGCACAGACACAGAACATCTGTACCCAGAGAAGTACAAGTTGACTCACACCTGTTATGACTTCAGTTGAATTTCTAACAATTGTATTTGTTCATTTCTCTCCTTTAGGTTTAGAGTCGAGGAGGCCAAGTTCTCCGTTAATTGACATTAAACCTATCGAGTTTGGAATAATAGGAGCTAAGAAAGAAATAGTTCAGCCAACTATCCTGAGAAAAACCTATACCCCAGATGACTATTTTAGAAAATTTGAACCAAGACTGTACTCTCTTGACTCGAATAGCGATGATATGGACTCCTTGACAGATGAGGAGATCTTATCGAAGTATCAGCTGGGCATGCTGCATTTTAGCACACAGTATGATCTGCTGCATAATTACCTAATAGTGCGAGTCATTGAAGCTAAAGATCTGCCTCCTCCAATTTCTTACGATGGTTCAAGGCAAGACATGGCTCACTCCAACCCCTACGTGAAGATCTGCCTTCTTCCTGATCAGAAGAACTCCAAGCAGACTGGAGTGAAACGCAAAACGCAGAACCCGGTGTTTGAAGAGAGGTACACATTTGAAATCCCCTTTTTAGAAGCCCAGAGAAGAACTCTGCTTTTAACCATAGTGGATTTTGACAAATTTTCACGTCATTGTGTTATTGGCAAAGTGTCAATGCCCTTGAGCGATGTAGACCTTGTGAAAGGTGGACACTGGTGGAAAGCCCTTGTGCCTAGCTCTCAGGTAATAGAATTTATCAGATTATTGACACCGTTTTTCTCACTTTTTTTTTTGTGTGTGGTTCCTTTGCTTTGTTGGCAAGTGACACATTTTCTAATTAGTCATTGTCATCTTGTTAATACAGCTTCTGCTGGGTAGAATTAATGTGGACCTGCAACTGGTCTTTTAACTAATACTGTGAGGTAGATGAGCTGTCTTTCATAGTCTAAGGAGGTTGCATGACAAAAGATCCTGTGTCAGCTGTAATGAGAACAACTCAAGACTGCTTTGGAAGTCAGCACATTTTGGAAGAGCTTTCTTGTCACTGCAGTGACCTGCATCCATTCCCAGACACTGCAGTGACTCTGTCCTGTCTGGGTCATTCCTGCACTTGTTAACATGACTGTGCTTTGGTGACATGAGGGAAACCACTGGTGCCAGTTCAGAAATGACTTGATTTAATAAAGTGTGTAGAAGACAAAATCTCTACAGAATTGTAGCATAATACATGAGTAAAATATTGCAAGATGGTGGTAGATTTATTTTCATCATGTCCCCAAAGGAAATAAACCTGCCATAGATTTTATCTGATATAAGAGGTGTGTCACATGCATCTGGGATGGAGCATACATTTTGGATTAGATTCAACCATCCCATGGGATGGGAAGAGAAGATGCAGAAAGTCTGTGTGCTGCCATGTCTGTTGTCAGGAAAGGGTACTAGTCAGTGCCACCTCCTTGCCAAACTAGCTGTTGAAAGGGAAGGTCTGAGCTTTGTAGTGGGGAACCGTGGTTAGCTACCAAACTTGGTCCTAGCTCTATCACCCACAGAACTAGAGGTACAGAACCATGTAAAAGTGCAACCTAAGAGCATAGCATAGAATTGCTTTGGTTGGAAAAGACCTTTTAAGATCATTGAGTCCATGAGCAACATCTCAAATGTTTGTACAAATGAATGAGTACCACTCAAGGTTAGTATAGTAGGGTCGCCTCTCCCAGTTCCTTGCCAGCTCTGGGACTGCAATTTCTAAGTTTTAGAGCCTTTGTTAAATCAAAACCTGCGTGAACTTGGATGGTTTTCTTTTTTATTTTTATGTGTTTACAGAAGGGTGGTGTAGCCAGTGGTATTAGAGATGAACAGCATAACATCGAGCTCACCATGATTATGGTGTTGGTCTTGAGAGTCTGATTTGGAGTAGCAGCTTGTGATCAGACACTTGTGGAAGCAAAATCCACTGAGCAGTGTTCATACATGAAGTCAGATGGATCCGTGACTCTGCTTTGCCCTCTCTTCATGAACACTGTTCAGGAAAAAAGGAAGGTTTTGAAAGTTGTGCATAAATCCAAATCCTGAGGTCCATTAGTGTGTCTGTATGTAGCATGTGTTCATGTCAGAGGGATCTGCTTTGCTTGGTAGAGGTGCAATAGAGGTGAGGGGACAGCTGTGTTATGAAGTGGTTCCTAAGAAAAATTAACAAGATATTCCTTTGTTTCCTTCACTGCCTTGGTTTTTTTCCCAAATGTTTATTTAGAAATGCCTGCAACAGTGTTTTAAAATTTTATTTATTTTTTTTTTGTATTAGCATTAATCATGAGCTCTGCATTGTGTATCTGAGGACAGAGCTTTCCTCTTTGCATCCCGTTATCCTTCTGTGATTCACACCATGGAGCCTTGCTTCCCTCCTGCTTTTGCATGATAAATACTTCTCTGTATTATGTATCTCTATTAATAACATGGATTCATTCCACAGCTAATACAGACCTTTATTAGACAAGATCACCTCTGCCTTCATGTGCCAAGCTCAGAGCCAGCCTTTCTTCACTCCCTCTCCAAAGTTTCATTGAAAGCTGATGTTGTTTTCATTGAAGCAGTGCTGTCTGCTTCACCAGGATTCAAGAGAAAGTATTTATGCAGAAATTGGCATTTCTCATATTTATAAAAGGAAGGAGAAAAAGATAAAGTTCCATTTGAATGGGCAGGCCTAAACTTACAAGCCTTTTTTCATTTACCTGCTTGCTATCATATGAAAAAACTTAATTTAAGCAAAAAGTCCTTCACACCTTGATTAGTTAAGTTCCTTGGTTTGGGCTTTTCATGCTTGCTTGTCTGTTTTGCCTTAGCCTGCAGATTGCAACTTCAAAGAAAATTACAGTATTTGTACCAAAGGATGTTTGGTGTCATCTTTCCATGTTTTCTCAGGGATACTATTTTTAAAGTTCATTGAATAAGGTGTATTTATCTCAATTGTGATTGAAGATAAATTCATTGATCAAAGGCTTAAAATAAGTTCTGGAAGAAGTAAAACAATAAAGCTTATTACTTTGAAAAATTGTGTTTTAATGTCTTTCAATGACAGTAATGCTTGTACTAGAAATCTTTGTGGGTTTTTTTTGGTTGTTAGTTGGAATGACAGATTTGACATGTTGACAGTCTTTTTTTTACTTCTCACTTTTTTGCTTGGTTAGTTGAGGGACAGACAGCTTTTATGAATTTCTTGTTGGATTGAACCTGAGTCTGCTGAAGTGTACTTTGTGTTGTGGGGTTGTGATAGACAGGGACAAAAAAAAATCTATGTTCAATAGCATTTTATTTTGAAGAGGGTGTCCTCAGATTCTGGAAAGAAACACAAAGCTACCATGGTGCAGTTCTGATCATCAGTTGATTACAATTTTCCAGGCTGTGTTTGCTGCCCTGGGGCTCTGACAGGGAGCAGCAGCTGGCAGCAGCACCCCCCAGCCATAAAGATTATGTTGGAGAAAATGCTGAAGCAGGTGCTTGGAAAACCAGTAACAGGAGGGAGAGAAAAATAGACAGTCAGAGACATGATATGTAAAGATGAAAGACACTAAATATATGAATTTTTTTCTTTTTTTTTCTTTTTTTTTTAACTGGCATTTATAGACAGAAACATGATGAACTGGAGAGAGAGAGGAAAGTGAATCCAGATGGCAGGAGCTGTGGAGAAGGTTTACTCTTCATGCTGGTGGGAATGAGGTGGGGCAGGACTTTATGGGACAGCAGAGAAAGTGACCTAAATGGTATGGGGTATGGTGAGCATCTGTTTTGTGCTTGCTGTTACCACCTGGATGCCATTGCCAGTGTGCTGATAAAGTCAGGGGCTGAGTCCTTGTCCCACCATCATGCTGAGCCCCATCAAGCTCAGACATGACTATGGGTGAGCAGTGTGCTTGTCCTCTCAGCCTTGAGGAATCAGTGCAATAAACCACTTGATGCTGAGCTTCAGGCAAAAGCCTGTCCATGTGCTTAAGTGCTTTTTTAGCACTGAGCATTTGGAGGGACTGAGTCCAAAGCGGAGGCACCAGGGAGCTGCCATTGGTGTATCATCAGAGCCAGCAACTAAGCAGAAGGACTTTTTCCTTGTGGAAAATGTCAGTGCAGGTATTGCCAAATTCTTTATCCTTGGTAATTCTGGGAGGCTTTTTCTTGCAGGGTAATTAACGTGTTGCTAAAGAGCAGTAGTTGCGCAGGGAGTAGCTCTTGAGTCCAGTCCCCATAGGAACACTCTGCACTCCTTAAATATCCCCTTAACTGTGTGTGGCTCTGTTTAATTACCATGAATGAAGTTGGCAGCCTTGGAGCTGGGCTCAGATTCGCACATTTTGCCGTTAAGATTAGTTTTGAAACACATGTTCAGGACCCCAAGTTTTATTGACATATGATTCATTTCTCTTTTGGCAGATTTGAGTGGGCAGGAATAAACGTTTTAGATCAGCAGTAATGAGAGCTTGGAGATCATTCCACAAGAGGAAAAAAAACTTGCCTGTCTGTGGTGGGAAAATAGCATCAAAATTCCTTCTCCCCTCAAATTAACCCATTTTTATAGTAGAGGGAGCACGTATTGGACTTGCCTTTTAAACTTTGTACAACAATGAGCTGTCAGCTTTTTACCTTCAAAATGGTGTCTGCTCCACAAATAGTGTGGTTTTGCTGTGGCAGCTCTCTGCAGTTTTGGATTCCTATCTCAGGGGTAAGCTTACAAGTACTGCACTGTTGTTCTTACCATGCTTTGGTTGGGAAGGACAAGGGAGGAAAGAACTTGAAATGCAAGTAATGACTCATTTTGGAGCATTCCTCTTGGGTGCTGTGTTTGATTCTGTTGTGCAGCCAGGTGGTGACAGTGTGCAGCTTGGAGACCTCCAGTTGTGCATGTACCCAGTTTGATTTGGCACCTTGTTCCTTGGTTTATCCATTGCAGTCCTGAGAAGGAGCTATCCTTGGGGAATGTAGATGATGCCTTGGGTTTGGTAGCACTGAGAATAATGCCAGTAACCATCTTGTACAGCACTGGGCAGGCAGAGGCTTGGTTCAGAGAGCTGGCTCAACAGTTGACTCAAGGCTGCGTGCGTCAGTTTGAAACAGGCTCTGTGTTCGTGACAGTCATATGAAGTTAAATATGAAAGTGAATATTGACAGCCTTTTATTCTTTTTTTTTTTTTAATTGATTTTTTTTTTTCCAAAAGCTTAGCAGCTGTTTGAGTAAAGAAATGATGCACCGTCACTGCTGATGAACATGGATTGGTTAAGTGAGGCAGTGCTGACTTGGTAATGGGGTGTTAAGGTCAGCCTGGCAGTTTACCTGTGTCTGGCTGGAGTGATTCCCAGGCAAAGCCCAGCTGGAGGCAGGATGCCACCACCCTGCAGGTGTTGAGTTGAGGGAACTGTGATGGGATGCCATGATGGATGCTTGACTATCATCATCACAACATTTTTGGTTCTTAATCAGTGGTTTGTTGTTATATTTTGGCTTATGACATTCCCCCATCTTTCTCTGACTTTGTATCTTTATTTTTTTCCCCAGATCCATTTTGGTGTTTTTTTTTCCCTGTTTCCTTTTCTAATCTTTAAGTCTCCAGCACTGAGAAACTTTTCCTCTTAATCATTTTATCTTCTTTATCTGTCTCTTCTGCTTCCAGCTGTCATCTTGGTCACCTAGGCCCTTCTCTTCTGTGCAGTTCACTCCTTGCCCTTTCTGCAGAGGACCAGGATGGTTTGGGGTGTATTTTGTTGATTAGGATCCCAGAGAAGGGGCTGGTGGGAAGCACGGGCAGGATCTCCCATGGGAAATCTTCTTCCCAAAGGTGTTTGCACAGGAAGGGCTTTCTCATGGCCACCCAAACTGATGTAAAACCAATTAGACTTTATAAGGGATTTTGTGATGCTCATCATATATCTGCTCAGCATCTGTTACATAGGTAATACTGTTCTTAGTACTCTTTTCCCACCACTCCATCAGGTTCTAGTTGTAATAGTTCAGCCTTCCCAAAATCCCTGCTGTGTGGCACAAGATGTTGTAGAAAGCCTGTTAGAGCAAACTGTTCTAAACCATCAGTTTTCTAATGTGCCTGGAGGTACCATCACAGATAACCTTGAGGAGGAAAATCAATCTGAAACTTCATTAGGAGCGTTGCATAGATATCTGTGCTGATGTAATATGCTCTGGTTCCCATTGGGAACCAGGGATGGTTTCAGCTGCAGAATTTTGCTGGTGTTGTAGCAATGCACAACCTGAAAGCTGTGAGGAAAGAGTTGCCCTGATCTGAACAAGATGTGCAAATGACACTAATTGATAACTCCTCTTTCCTTGGAGTAGCCTCTTTGTGATTCAGACATGACAGAAAAGATTAAAAAAAAAAAAGAAAAAAAGTTACATGTGTCTGGTTCAACCCAAATGGCAACTGCAGCAGGTTCTGGATGACAGGCAAGCCCAAGGCTGCTACTCTGAATGACTGGCTGTGTAATATGGCTGTGGAGAGGACAGCCAGGAGGGAAATGTTATTCAGAGCTTTAGGAGAGTCTCGGACATCCCAGGCTTGATGTCACTCTGGCACATCATCCAACAGGAAATTGCTTTCCCAGGGTCATCTGCTATCTCAGCACAAATCAGCACATCAACAGCAGAATATTGGTAACTAAAATGATGCCTTTGCCTGGAGGTGCCTGAGAGGCACCTCTGCACACTCTGTTGGGTAAACAAAATATTCAAGGCAAAACCAACAGCATTTTAGTTTCCTGAAAAAAAATATGTAGGAAAAGTGAAAAGTAGGCACTTCCTGCAGTGAGTGACACCTCTCACACATAAAATTACATCCTTCTCAACCATCTCAGCCCCTGTGTGAGCCCGAGGCTGGCGAAGCTCCAGTGTATGACAAAAGCCACGTCTGTGCTTGCAGTCTTCCAGCAAGATGGGTCTTAAGGCTTTTACTGATATAGATGCCTATAAACAAGGTGATGGGCACGGGGGGGCAGTGGTTATGGCAACACAAGAGTGTTTCCAAGGTTCAGGAGAGCTCTCTGAGTCCGTGGACTGGAGAAGCACCTTGGGCAACTTCTATGGCCTTATGAGCTACCTGAGACATCTGTGGCTACTCATTTCTCCCTGAGCCGAGTCACTTGACTGACCTGTAATGAAAAGGATCCCGTTTCTCCATCTCTCAGCAGACCTCACTCTGTTCCCCAGTTATCTCCATTTTGCCCAGTGAGCCAGTGAGTCTGTTAAGCTGCAGCTCTGTTTGCATCCTCACGTTCATCTCTGAAAGAAACTGTGCCACCACTGTGTCTTATTAGCAAAACCATCACATCAGCAAAGATACACTGTGGTGTGAGCTTGTCAGGGAGGTACAGGGAGCCAAAACCTGAAGAGGTGTGCCTTGTACCTTGGGCTTCTTGGAGCAACCTGTTAATTCCTTGCTTGTTTGCTAATGATGACAGGTGACCAAAGCACAGGGGAAAGCCAGGGACCGTGGCGTGGCTGGTCTGACTTGCCAGGGAACAACACGTGGTGGCTGCTGGCCACTGATTCGTTTGCTCAAGTGCTTAATGTCCCCTCAGGCACCATGGCAGGATTTGAAGCATGTTTTCTAGATCTTGTGGCTAAGCTAGAAACAATGCATTTATAAGATCAGATGCAGTTCACTGCTTGGAGTTAAGTGCCTTGAAAAGGCTGAGTCACTGGTAGCAGGAGGCGAGCTGTCCGGGGAGCTGGGTTTCCTGCTGAAAACACCTTTTGTTATTGCCGCAAACACTGCTGCTGCTCTGCTGTGACAGGGCTGCTGCTTTCTTGCTGGCTTTGAGCACAGCCATCCACCATGGCCCCTGTGAGATGGATTAATCCATTATATTCCTTCCCTTAAAATAATTAACAGAAATCTGGACAAGACTGAAAAACATTAAGGGACAGAAGTGGGAAACTAGGCCTGATGTGAGACTCATTAAAGCTGGTGGTGGTCTCTCTTCTGACTTCAGTGATATTACTTCAGTGATAGACTCTCCATACTTGGAGAGTAGAATTTTCTATCTCACCTTACTCAAGTTTAAGCCTAGGTAGTTAAAAAAAACCCAAACAACAACAACCCTAAAAAAGGTTTTTCTACAGGTGCCAATATCCCTTCTAGGTTAGGTTCTGCAGAAAATCAGGGATTTAGTTTTACCTTTACTGATCAAAGGCTCATGGGTTAGGCAGCAGTGTGATAGTTACCTTATAGTGGCTCCTTCAATAATCTCTGCAGAGATTATGGGCATAGTGGAGGGTTCAGGGGGGTAGATTCCTGGTTTTCCTGCCTGTGCCTTGGTGGGTGTTCCACACCCAGTCAGATATTGTCAGTTTACAACATGGGGCAATTTAAAAAAAAAACAACCAAAAACCATAAATATCTGTCAGAAGCATGGATGTCTGCCTTCCCTTACTGAGCTTCACAGCTTCTCCCTGACCCAGGGAAGCCCTTTAGTCTGCAGGTCTTGGATAAGGTCAACAGGTTCCACCAATGGATGAGTCCAGAAGCAATTACCCCAAATCTTAATGTGGATTTTCATCACTCTAAGCTTGAGGTGACTTGAAAGGTTGTACATCCCTGCCACTGCAGTGCCAGCCTCCTGGATATGCCTGAAGCTTGGTATTTGCAGTGGAGCTGTTTGATTGTCTCTTCCCAGCAGGTAACAACATCACTAATTAGTTTCCTAATTTGTGCTGTTCAAATGTACTTGAATTTCTAGGAATTAGAGCCTGCGTAGAACCTGATGCAGCAGTGAAAGCAAGCAGAAGTAGGACTGGATATGTTAAAAATGTTAATATATTACAAAAAATGAGTTGTCATCAAAGGGTAGCTCAGGTGGATCCTGTTTTGG
The DNA here is from genome assembly GCA_024611195.1 of Ceyx melanurus. Lineage (NCBI taxonomy): Eukaryota > Metazoa > Chordata > Aves > Coraciiformes > Alcedinidae > Ceyx > Ceyx melanurus. The sequence goes on from JANHGL010025748.1 coordinate 18,764, forward strand.
GTGCTGAAATGCTTTGTTACTGTCCTGCTAATAGAAGTCACTGACTATTTTTGGTGATAAATGTGTCTTTTGGCTGTTCCAGACACAGGCCTGAGAGGAGTGGTTTTGGAGAAAATCAAACCAAAGATGATAGTTTAAATAAGATAGATGACATTTAAGTCACCTTGGATGTGAGACTCTTGTAGGTCCTTACATTGTGCAACCACTGGGCACAGTGGTGTATGTGGGTATGGCTTGCCCATGCAAGAGTCCTGAGCGTTGTGTGCATGTTGGGTCAGGTTTATGTGGAGAATGGCTTTCTGATGGAAATAACTTAGTCATATATTGAAGAGAACTGTGGTATGGGAGGTGGCAAAGGCTGACAAAAGAGAGGTGCCTTCTTAGTGAAGTAAAAATGCTGTAGCTATGGAAGAAAATGCACGTGGTGAATGTGAGTGTGCGTGTTATGTAGTCACATACTACCACATAATGTAGCCCAAGAGATGCTGATTGTGATGAAAAGAGTTTGGGGTAAGAAATCAGATGCTTTTTCTTGTGGGGGAGAGGTGCTGTGGGGAAGGCCAGGCAGAATGTGGGTCAGCCTGGGGTGGATGCTGCCAGGTTGGCTCTGGCATTGGCTTCTGGGCCAACAGAGTGCTTAAGGAAGGCATGAGGGTTTGCCTTAGGATCCGTGAGGTAGACCCACTATTTTCTGTCAGGGGCTGGGTCAGGACGCTGCTGTTCTGGCAGCTTTTTCCCTGCTCCCTACCTACATGGTGCTTCCCTTGTCTCTTGCTTATTAAATGTGCAGGGTTAAATGCAGAGGGGCTGCTTTGCAACCAGAGACCTTTGATGTGAAATCAGGCAGCCTATTGCTATATTTTCTGTGGAAAGCCAAAAAAGGATATTGAATGAAATTGGACTGTATGATGTAGCATCAGAGGTGCGGGACTTCCTCAACTGCTGCCTGCTCCTGCATGCCACCTGTGTCCTGCTGTTTCCAGTTGGGAAAAACTGATGCTAGTTTTAGCTCTTGGCTCCTTAGGTGAGGAGCTGGCTGGCCAGCGTGTAGCAGGAGCTGTTCTGTGCTGCTGGCCAGCCAGGCAGGAGGTGCTGTGCTTCTCCTGGCAGAGGGGCAAGGCTTTTCCCTGACTGCCTCCTCAGGTATTATCCAAACCCTCTAGTTCATCTGCGCTCAGTGGAAATTTGGCTTTTCCATTTGCAGCTGAATAGTCATGAGCTGGTTGGGTTTCCGGGCAGCTTTTGGTTTCCCCAGACCCACTGATAGCTTTGCTAGGGATGGGTACCTCGTGTACTGTCCCATCTGCTGATCTGTTCTTTGCATCAATTCAGGCCGAGACAGTGTCTCAGAGCTTTTTTTTTTATTGTCTGCCCAGTCCTTTAGTCTCTGATTTCTTTAATCTAGTATTTGAGGCATTGGTAAAGATATTCAAGCCTTTTGTTATGATTGCAATACCACTGCAGCTCCTTTTCCTTTTGGGAATGTGACCATCCAATCTAGGCTTGGTTTTGAACTGTTTGGCTATTTGGGATAAAGAACCAGCAATGTGCTTCTGCACAGACCTGAGATGATGCAGGTGAATCAATGTCCTGCCCAGGCTGGATGGTGTGTTTTAAGCCTCCAGAGTTGTTTCATTGTGTGTATTTTGCATCTGAGAGTAAGTGGATCTCAAAGCCAGGTTGTGTTGTTGGGGAGAGGTTATTTTAAGCTGTCACATCTGAGGAGCAGTGATGTCAGTTCTCCAGCTCTTTTTTTAATTACTAGTTTTAAGCATCATTAAGTAATAGAAAAATAAATAATGCCTGAACAGTTATGGTAATGTGAAGCTGTGGCTGTGGTACAGCCTGAGGAACAGCAAGGGCACAGTTAAGCCATACCATGGTCCCTGGGTAGAATGGCCAGATGTAGAGAGTGTATCTCCTCTGATGGCCTTCCTGTGACCCAGGGATGCATTAACCACCTTGTTCCTGAACTTCTCTAGTGACTAGTGTGGTCCCAGGGGGCTGGGAAGGTAAGAGAATGGCTTCTCTAATGGGTCCCTGTTTTGCACATTAGTAAGGATGTGAGGTTGGTAAGATCAGCACCACCTGTAACCATTCAAAAAGGAGCAGGTGGAAACTATTGACCTTGTATTCATTCCACCTTATAGGTCATCTTTGTGTGACTGCTGAAAAGCTGGTGAGGGATCAGCTATTAAAGAATGCACATCACCTGGGGGTAGTGTTCTTTCTTGTTTCTGCTCAGCATGAGGTAGCACCAGATGGTTCTTGGTTCCTGATTAGAGCATGACTAAAATTTATTTTTCAGGCCCTTAGACTGAAATGGGATCTATTTAATTTTTCTTCCTGCTCTTCCCTTCCCCTCCAAGCTCAGTTCTGAATTTCCACATTCCCTTTTCCCTGCAGAATGAAGTGGAACTGGGAGAGCTGCTGTTGTCGCTAAACTACTTACCCAGCGCGGGAAGACTGAATGTGGACATCATTAGAGCAAAACAGCTTCTTCAGACAGACATGAGCCAAGGTTCAGGTAAAGGGCAGTGCATTTCTCACGTTACTCATGCACAGATTATCTGTGCTTTTAAAGCAGATCAGTGGTGAGGCTGCAATTTCTGGGTGAACCAGAAATTCCAGTGATTTGGATGCTCAGTTCCTATTAATACGAGGTTCTGGATATTCATTTTATATATATAGCCAACAAAACCAAAATTACCCTGAGGTAGAATGGAGAGTGTGAATACCTTTGCCATATTTAAAGTAAAAAGCTTTGAACCAGGGTGAGGTGAGGAACCAGGAGCTCTAAATTGCCCTCATGTTATGTTCTGCAAGGCAGCCCGTTCAGGGCTGTGCTGTGTTTTGTAGATGTTGCTTGAATATTAATGTTGCAGCAGTTTCATTTACTATATCTAGCTGCTCTGTGGGTGGTGTGAGGTTTTTCCAGTGGCCATGCATTGCTCCCTGCCATTTCTGAGCATGCTGGCTGGTAATTGCTTCGTGCATATGTCCGCAGGTGGTTTTCCCCACGTTCCCTGCCCCAGGCACTGGTGCTGCCAGAATATTGACATTTTCTGAAAAGAGCAGTATGCTTGGCCTCTACCAAGGCTGTTGTAAATTGTGGTTTTGGCAGGGAGTGTTTTTAATCCAGCTGCCTGACTTTCGTCTCCACTGCAAATCCCTGGGAGCAGCACAGTGGTACAGGTCCTACTCATTTCCAAATGCTCTTTTCCAGCACGATCCATCCCTGTGGTGCTCAACCTTCACAAAGTGGGGTACTGACTCATAACGCCCATCACACAGAACCTGTGTTTTGTGTCTTTTTGTCAGATCCCTTTGTGAAAATTCAGCTTGTTCATGGATTAAAATTAACAAAAACCAAGAAGACCTCCTGCATGCGGGGGACGATAGATCCCTTCTACAATGAGTCCTTCAGCTTCAAGGTTCCACAGGAAGAATTGGAGAATGCCAGCCTAGTGTTCACAGGTAAATGTGATGGTGTTACCAACTTGGTACAGTCACAGTTGTCTCTGAGGTGAACAAGGAAGCAGTTGTATCTGTGCAGATGACTCTGTGCAGGGTGGTGTCTGTTCTAGTACCACCTGCAAGGGGTGACTGAAACTTAATTAGCACTCTGTCCTCTGCAGAAGCTGTTGCCAGCATTTCCATGCGATGGCTGGAGCTGACTGGGAGGGCACCTCATCAGTCCTGTGCTTAATTGATGCCACTGGGAAAACTTTTGTGCAGAGGAGGTGGCATTGCTTGCACTTCTCAGCAGCACCCAACTTGGGCATAATGTCAAAAATTAAAGAATGAGAGGGAAGTATCAAACAATCCCAGAGCCCAAACAGTGGCAAAGATAGCTTCTGGTAACTGACATTAATTTGCTGGTGAGATGATGTGGCTATAGGTGTTTGGCACTGACATCACCTGTTCTATAAGCAGGTTTGTTCATGCCTTTATCTTTAAAGAGCTGGGACTTGGTGCCAAGCTTTACCTGGCACAGCTGAGATAGACCAAGACACAAACTGTGCAGGCTGTGAGCCAGGAGGAGTCCCAGAGCTAACTTTGCTTGAGAGCTTTGTCAGTGCTGGAGATGTTTGGCTGGGATAGGAATTCTTATTTTTAAACAATTTCCAGATCTCCTATTTTTGTTCTCTAGGCATAGAAACAGCAGAAATTGGCCACTGGCATGCTGCTTAGAGTGGGAGTAGCAGAGCACAGGGACCAGTCCCCAGCTGCTCTCGCCCGCAGGCCATGCAGCAGCCATGGGGCTGAACTGAGGCCTCTGAGACCAGTGCTCTTTTTCTGCTGTTCCACAGCATGGGGCTTTTTGGCAGGGCTGCAGGGACCCCCAGGAAATGTTGGGTTTCCCTCCCATGCCAAGACTTTGTCCAGTCGATGTGCACTGTGGATCTCGGGTGCTCTCAGGAGTAGGGTCAGACCTTCTCACCCTGTGGAGGAGTAGAGGGGCTGGGTGGTGGCACCCACACTCCCCTGCCACACTGAGCTCTCGTGCTTCACAAATGCCTTTTAAAATAAAAACAAAAAATTTTCCACCCATCATCTTTTGATGAAGAGAAAGGAATCTGTATCTGAAAGAACATATTTTGAAGTATTTTTAAGTTTTATTTCTTGCATGGCAGATACAGGTGTCAAAGCTGGTACGAGGAGCCTAGCTGCAACCTGTTAGTTTGTTTCCAAACATATTATAACAAAAGCAATGCTGATCAGCAATTTAAATTTTGCCCTTCATGCTCAGAAATTTCCTCAGCAAAAAGTCTATAATTAATCTCTGCTTTGCATGCACATCACCCTGGCTGTGCCTTGTACGTGCAATGATGAATTTGTTCTTGGAAGCTTCCATCAGGTGATCTTGTGACAGGCATGAAATGCTCTTTTCTTTGTTTTCCTCTTTTCCTAATAGAAGAAGAAAAAAGTCAACAGAGCAGCAGCTCTGTGCAGTCAGAAGGGTGAGGGGTATACTCTGCTCACCATGGGCAGTGAAGTGAGCATTAGTGAGTGGATGTCTGATTATGGGCTGTGTTTTTTTTGTCTGTGCAAATGAATTTATTCTCAAATAAGTCAATGGGAAGTTATCTGATTTATAATCACGTGTGGTGCAGTTGGATTTTGTTGGTGTGCCTTTTAACTGATGCTTCATTTTCTAAGTGACGTGTTGCTCACTTTGAATGTTGCAATAAATAATCTGAGGCCAGAAATGTCAGCAGCAGCTCCAAAGCTGGGAAGGAGTGTGCAGAACTTTGCAGAGAAGCATGGGGGCCAGGTTGTGCAGGGACACAGGGACAGCAGCACCAATTGCTTCTTGTGTGCATCTATCAGATTGATAAAATACAAGTATCACTGTGCAGCTTGGCTGAAGTTCTGGGATGAGGATGGTGGTGTTCCCCATATAGCTGCCTTCTTGGCATGTTAGGATATTGTGCCACTTAAAATCTTGTAAAGGGCTGTGGGATCTTCTGTTAAAAGACAATAAAGAGCAAACATTTCCCAGCATGGAGCAGCTGTACTTTGCAATGTGAGGATTTTTTTTATTATTTTGCATCTCTACAATGCAAGAGTGTAAGACATGGGATTTCCCCCCTCCCCCCCCCTTTTTTTTTTGTTTGTTTTGTTTTACTGAAGGGTTCTTTCTGGCTCGGTGGTTCTTTCTGTTGTTTGTTTTGTGGGAGCTGTTTTTTATTTATTATTTTTGTCAATCTACAGCTCTAGTCCTTTAGGTCAGTTAATTAAATTTGCTGCTGAGTCAAAGTCCAATTGAAAAGGAAAATAATCCTGCTTGAAGGGTGGTGGGTGGTGATGCTTTGAATGGAGAAAAAGCTGTAAAAGCAGTCATGGGGAGCCAGAAGTGAGTATATCTTCAGTAATTTAAGGGAATATTTTTTGTGGTTTCATATTTTGGACCCAGTCTGCAGCTGTCTTTACATTGGCTTGGCTTCACTGAAAAGCAGTGGAGCTGTGCCAGTCCCTATCAGATGAAGCTCCTGGCTCCCTCTGTGTGACCAGTACCTTGCTGCAAAGAAAGGCACTATCTAGACAAAGTAAGATTAGTTACTTTTTTTTCCCCCGTGTGTTTTTCTCCTGTGCATCTTGAATCAAACTTTCTCAGTTTAGTGTGATGTAGTAAGAATCTGTGCACCATTTTTCTGTGACTGTAGCAAGGACTGTGTGTGCAAACACTGCAGGTGGACAGCTTTCTGTAAAGCACTGCTCTGCTCCCGGCTCTCCTGGTGCTGCTCTGGAGAGCTGGACTTTGGACTGCGCAGTGTTGCATTGCAGACAGACTAGGAGGTGGACAGGGGGGGTGCCTCCAAGATGGGGAGCACAGGGTAAACTCTTCATTAGACTAGGGTGTGGGCAGGGACTGAGGTGGTTCTTAGACCTTTCCTCCTTACCCATACTAGGATTCAACAATGTAAATTACTGGCATTTACAGACCAACATCCTCCTCCTTCCACGTTAGTGCAGGACATCTTGTACAAGCTGTTTTTCTGCCTTCCCATCTGTTTCTACCTCAGGAGCTGTCACTAACTCATATGTCCCAGTTTAATGCCTAAAATGAGGTGGGATGGGCTCAGGTGGAGATGTCTTCTCCAGATGGAGGCATCCAGGTTCAGAATCACTGCTGCAAGTATCATCTGCTATCAGCTTCTCACCAAATGAGGCTACAACCAGGAAAGTGACTGATGCTCATAACAAGTCTAATGTCCTGACAGAAAAAAGCTGATGAGCAAGATGACAGCAGAGAAGATGTTAGATGTTTGTGTACTCCATCAAATGCATCTGTATACATGCTGTAACAGAATTATGCTTTTTTTTGGATGGCTTTTTTCCCACTTCCTGTTTTTTGGTAACTTGACTCACATCCCCCGTGTGCCATCTTCTGCTCGAGTGCAAGTCCTGCATTTACCTCTTGCAGAGAAGTGAGTCAGGCTTTAGAAGACAATATGTTCTAATGACATATACCTGTGAACAAAGTCATAATTATTTTGTCTCATGGTAAGGGAAGGTGGTGCTTGACCCTGGCAGCTGCTGCCTAAGGTCATTTCCAAGAAAAAAAGGTTATTTGAGGTGCAACTGCAGCTTCTGTGCTCAGGAGGTTTGGATGCTGGATACCTAGAGATAGCCATGTTCTCCATGGTGATGGATTTTGGGCAGGCTGTCCTCTAAAGGCCAGCCCAACCTTTGGAAAGCCTGGGCTGTGCAGCAGGAGGTGAGATGACACCTGAAATCCGACCACTGTGGTATTTTGTTAATGATTATAATGTTGTTAATAACAGTTGGGGGTAATGTTTGTGTTGCAGTAAAGCCCAGATGGCCCAATAAAAGCCACCAGCACTCCAGGCAAACCACATCTTGGTAACTTGTTGACATCTTTTGATCACTTACCATAAAATGCACAACCTCCAGTGTTCTCTGTTGGGGAATAAATATCTCCCAGAGGTCCTGCGGTGACCAGTTTCTGCCTTTCCCCATCTAAATAAGCTCTTGTACAGATTTACATGACAGGATCTTTAAGGCTTGTGAAGCAAGCAGGGTCCTCAAAAAGGGAAAAATAATGTTTCTGGGTACCAACTGTGCAAATGCAGAGGGAAAACCTACTTTGCTGTCTGACCTGGCCAAGAGGTTATCCGGAACTGGGACAAGCACTGAGGCTGATGGTGTCTGATGGAGAGTGGTGGTGGGGTTTGTCCCACTGCACTGTTCCCACATGAAAGGTGGCTGTGGTTCCAGCAGGATAGGATGTTCTGCCCAGGCAAGTGAAGTGGGCTGGCTCAGGGTTTGCTTATTGATGGAGAGATCAGCCTTGATAGGGGTGTGACATACATCTTCTGAGCCATTTGTACCATTTTATATGAGTCTTCACTTTTCAATATTTTTTTTAATGGACTGTGTATCTCTGTTTTCTATAAAGATTTAGGACTTTTTTTAAAGTGTTTGAGCTCCTTGGGGAACATTGGTGAACCGTGAGGCCTTGTACACCTATGATGTACTCATGGTTTCAGTGGCTACTGCAGAGGAGCACTGACAATCCCATCAGCTTCTCCATGCACCAAGTGCTGTAACAATGTGTCTTCACACCCCTGGATCACTTTGATGCTTCATCCCAGGGCTCTAATTAACTTACAGTTAATAGGCAGTACTTGAGTAAAATAACAGATTGCTTCTCAATAGCAACATACCTGATTCCTCTGTTGGCACATTTCCCCTTTCCTTTGGCCTTTGGGAAAATTTAAGAACTGTTTAATGGTGTTGGAATTTTTAAATGGGGGGAAAGCCCTTGTTGGTGTGTGTTGCTAATGATGCCATTCTGGTTAGTTTGGTTTGCTTTGCCTGAAATATTTTCTTTCTGAAGAAATACTGCCTGTTGAGCATATTAATTCCTTTTTGGGTCTTCCTTGAAACCCTGAGGAATTCAGTCTTCCTTGAAATCCCAACTTCCTGTTGGAGGTTGATGTTTTGGGATGTTTCTAGATCTGGAATAAATGATAATTGATGGCACAGACTGCCCCTGGTGTGTGCAGCTCTGGCCTGTTGTTACCTTTCACTCCCAGAGATGTTGGAGATGCTCTGGTACACAGTATAGTCTTGTATGTGGTCTAAAGAACACTTCTTGGATGTTTGATAGGAAATGTTTTGTGGTGCTCTTAATCCACATGACAGAGTTTTGGGGCATTTGTTAGTGGTAGAAATGGGTGGAGGAAAGCAGCCCTGACGTGGCAGAAGAGGTGACGTGGAGATGGGCCAAAGCTGAAGGTGATCATCAGCTCCAGACCTCACCTTTCAAGCTAGCCCAGGTTAGGTGGAGGGGCAAAGTGCTGTACCAAAGGCTTACAGCTCACAGATCCACTCTTACCTATTGCAGCTGGAAATAAAACTACCTAGATTCATTCTGGGTGGATACTAAAGTTGGGTCTCCAGGTAGCTTGAGTCCTGGTTGAGGAGAAGATAGTTGAAGCTCCTCAGACCTTAAAAATACTAATTTTTCCCTGTCAGCTCTGGTGGTCAGTCTTGTGGTGTAGACATTGGAGAGGAGGTGATGCTTTTGGTGTTTGCCTGCACTGCACGAGATCCATGAATGGGATGCAGAGATAGCAAAGCTTCTCAATTATGTTTTTTTAATTAACAGTCTTATTTCCAAATGTCCTAATTAGCTGAGCAGGTTAAAGGCTGAAAATGGCTTTGTCCTCGGGCTTCTCCAGAAATATACCTGAATTTTTATTTGCCAGGCTGTGTGAAAGCAACGACCTTCAAATGTCAGCATCATCTTTAGGGGCCTGGTTCAGGGATGGAAGCAGTGATGTGTTTGGGGTCATTACACATCTCTATTTTGACTTCTTCATATGCTTTCTCATAAAAAAGAAAAATATTCAGGCACTTTGTCTTTAGCACACATATGGGTGGGGGAAAAAAATCTCCTCTAATATATGAGGCAAATGAAACTGTTGGATTTTTTTTTGTTTTGTTTTGTTTTTTTCCATACTGGAATGCACAAGGAATAAGTTGTTTCTCTTTTGAAACACTATCATGTTTGATACCATTAATGAGTTGACAAGGTGCTTTATTACATACTCTAAGCAGCAGGAATATAGGGGACTGTGTTTCATGTGGGCTTTTTGTGTTTGTTTGTTTGTTTTTCTGATTTTTGTTTTTTTTGTTTGCTTTTTTCTTCTAATGGTCGGGTATTTGGGTGTTTTTTGTTCTTGTAGGTATGGTTGGACTCGATGATCTAGGATGTCCTTTCCAACCATGATTATTCTGTGATAACATATTTTAGATGCATAGATAAGTAGGCAGCTTGCTGCTAGAAAATAATTTCTGATTGTCTATGAGATGTGTGTTTCTGAAGTATTGGACTGCCTGTATGTTCCACATATCTGGAGTTCAGAAGCAGAATCTAATCTGTGCCTAAGCCTGTGTAATCCTATTTCAGCCAAAGGGGGGAAAAAAAACAAAACAAAAACCCCAATGATGTCAGCACTGGATTTTCTGGGGATTTATACCTGTTTAATTTACATCAGAATCTGGCCTTCATGTCTGGTGTTATAAAATACTTCATGTATTTATTCACTGGACACCATATGGTCCAAGTCTGGAGAGAGCAGAGTGGTCCTGGTGAGCACCTCCCACTGTCCTGGCTCCTTTGCTCCAGGTCCTAGGTCTGCACAAGGTGACCCAGCAGGTCTGGTAAGGACATCTCCTGCTCTTGGGGCAGAGGTAGAGGGTCATGGGGACAAGAGCTGGCAGCAGGAGACCTTGGCCTCCTGGAGATGGCCCTGCATGGCAGAGACTCTCTGCAGTGGATATGATGCACAGGCTTCAAAACCCTTCTGGGAGGAGGAAGGTCCCCATTTCTCTTCATCTTCCAGATCCCCATTTGTGGCTTCCTGGCCTCCACAATAGGTGCTGATTGTCAGCCTGGAGCAGCCAGGCAGCGAGGGTTGGTCGGAGACACTGAGTGAGGTCCAGCATCCTGGTTTGGGGTCACTCAGGGAAGATGCTCCAGGGATAGATTTGGATTTTTGTAGCAGACTTGCCACTTTAACACGGAGGAGTGAAGAATTCTGAATCCTGATGAGAGTAACAAGGTGCTGGCTCTTCCTGAGCCAATCCGTTGCTTCCTTAGAAGGCAAAATTAAATTCTTCAAGTGGACAGACATAATTAATAACTAATAATAATTAACTGTACCTCATTGTAGACATGGCAGAAACAGCTTGTCCTGGAGCTCTCTGGAAATTTTGGGGAATCTTTTTCTCCTAAAGAAAGGAGCAAACCCTCCTCTCTCCAGGCTGGTGATCAGTGCCTGCTCCTTTTGCCAAGCCCATTAATTTTAAGCAGTGTCGTCCCTCTCTCGACCTCAGCATTTCATCTTGTTTCACTCATGCTGTCGTGAAAGAAATTGTTCAAACGTCTCACAAGGCCAAAATCTTTATGTGTATCAAATGAAGAAAAATCTCTGTGGCAGTAGCTGCTCTGGCTGGTAGCATGGTCCCTGGAGATGAAACGCCGGTGCCTTGCCCCGTGACCATTGGAGGAGACAGATGAATGTGCCAGCAGAGGTTGCATCTCTCACACAGCCATCCCTGCCTTTGTTTACAAGTGCATTGGTATTGGAACCTGTTCACATGAGGTGTATAAATATGCAAGAAGCCATTCATGTGCTTTGTTGGGTCTGGGGCTCATAGTAGAGAGAATTAAGATGCAATGTTAAAACAAAAGGAACTGGAGGTGGGAAAAGCCAGCTGTAGGTCCTCCTTTTCAATATCTGCCTGGCTGTTGCAATAGATACATCCAGTCTGTTCTTCCTGTTTCTCCTGATAAGACAATTTAATGAGGTGTCATCCCTGCTTGTCCTTGAGATCTCTGCAAGATATGATTGTGCATTTCTGTTCCCCCTGCTCCCTAAGCCCCTGCTCTTCCCTGAGGGACATTCTGCTCCCTATGAGGCCAGAGCCTGAATAGCCAAACACTAGTTTGGGAAGCACCACTGGGTGAACCCACAGGGTCCCCTTCCTAGGCTGCCCCAGCCAGAGCACAGGGGCTGCCCCTACAGGAGGTCAAGAAGGGAAATGGTTTTCCCAAGAGAGTTTCCATGATGTGATGGTGTCCCACATGGAGCAGCAGCTGGATTCTGGAGCCACAGTGAGTCTGTGTGTGGCCAGGACTCTGCCATGTGTTCAGGTGATTCCAGTTCTTCTGGAGCTTGGCAGTCACAGACGTTTCAGGGAGCAGCCTCACAGATGAGATGCTGGGAAGTGGATTTTAATGTGCACATCAGAGCCTGATGAAGATTAAATTGATAACTGTGAAACCACTGCATCTTCTACTGTGCTTATCTCTCCTCTACTAAATATTACAGGCCATGCTCAAGGAGCAAGGGGCAGAATTTGGTCCATACCTGTGACCTTTGCAGTGTGCATCGTTAGTCCTGCTGCTGCCTTCTCCTAGCGGCACCCTCTTAGTGCAAAACAGCTTTTTAATATTGATGTCAAGCAGTTCTGAAGTAATTTTCAGACCTGCTTAACCTGATGGTCAGACCCACGAGCTCAGCAGCTGGGCACTGTTTTTTTCCTGCAGACGATGGCAGACATAGCCTGTGTGAGTGGTGGAAGCATGTGAAATATGGCACTTTTTGAGACCCTGCCAAGCCCTGGAGGTGAGATGGGGAGGTGCTGAGAGTGATGATGGGTCAGTGCTAACAGGATTGTGGTTCCTGACAGCGAGACCTCAGGATCTCATGAGACCTGTGCCCTCAGAGACTCTGACACTCAATTGTCCATGTGCAGCCTTGAGCCTATCTTTGCTTATTTTTTTCTTTTCCTCTGGTTTGTCTGTAATCTGAAGATACCTCTGGACACAGGGTGCCATGTGGCTGCTGGATGTGAGTTTTGCAGCTCCCAGCACATGCTGGCTGGCAGCAAGCGTGGCTGTAGGGTTAGATGTGCCTGGGCTGCAAAGCCCTTGCAGTAACAATATTTACCATGTAGGTATTCATTCAGTTCCTGGTCTGAATGGGCCAAGAGTGTCAGATGAAACTTGTACAGGCAACAGCAATTGAAGGTTTATAATAGTGGGTAGGATTTTTTTAATGACTTCCATGTCTGATGGTTGACCTAGGCACCCAATATTTAGCTCTAGACCAGCTATACAATTTTAGCTGGATTTTTGCTCTCTAATATTTAGATTTAATAGCTTTATCCTGTAGTGGAAAGAAAGAGGGCAGGACCCTCTAATTCCTTCAGGGTTTCTTCCACTGGGGAGCTGGTTCCTGTGGCTCTGTCTGCTGTGCTGGGAAATGCCCTCACAGCAGTGGGCTGGCACTGCAATGGTGCCAGCTGGCATGTTGTGCTGCAGTGTTTTGTGTTGGAGGGGTGCACATGAGCCTCACCCCAGGGTGCTCCATTATTTAAGGCCTTTTAAAATATGCAGGATGCATCCAAATTACATTGGGAAAAAAAAACCAACCAAGCAAACAACAACTTTGGGGGCAGATTGTAAAGTGTGCTGTAAATAAGCTAATAGCAAAGTAGTATGAAGTGGGTGAAGATGTTCTGTTTGATGTCTAGCCTGAGCAAGAAGGCAGATAAAAAACAGAGGCACGTTCCTCGTTATTTCTCATCTCTGAGTTAATGGTTTTAATTGCATTTCAGGTAACTGATGTAGATGACTGAAGAAGAGTCAAATTATTTGTGCTGGAGCTCCCCCCCTCCAAGTCCAGTGTGTTCAGATTCCTCTGCCTGTTGCTCTGGAGAGGCGGCAGTGGAGGCTCCAGCAGCTGCAGGCGGCAGCAGAGGCCCTATGCAGCTGTACTCAATGGTATGGTGCAGTCCTAACTGCTGAGTAACTGCTGAGCATGTCTGGTGGAGGGTTTTCAGGAGATGAAGATGCTTAGTGGCCCCAGCTCTGAGAAGTGCTTTAGCATAAAGCTTGTCTCTCATTGCATAAATGGTACTGGATAGCCTTGAAGTTAGCTTAAGGAAATTTTCTGAATTAGTGCTCCTTCCTGGTCATTACAAAGGTTGCTAATTAATATGTTCAATCAAAGGATGAATTAGTATTTAAAATACCACCTTAAAATTTACTGTTGCACTTAACTCATAAATCACAAATGCTTTGCAGTTACGCTCTTTACACATACTCAGTTTGCAAGTCTCAGTGCAGAGGCAAAGGGGAAGGTAAAGGACGTTTTGGCTGGATCTGGTGTCAGGGCCGATGCCACCCAGGCAACCTCATGGGTCAGAGGCAAGTGCCAAATTACATAGTGACATGTGAAACTGTCAACTGGTGAACAGCAATTCCATGTCACTGAGGTACTGGAGTTGTACCTGGAGCTAAATGTTGGATCTCCAAGTCCCATCACATCTCCTGGCACTCCCTGCCACCTCTGGGGTGCAGCTCAGGGCTGTGCAGTGCCTGGCACCCACCGTGCTGTGCTGCTCAGCCCTGCAGGGAGCAAAGCAGCCAGGCCAGGGGTGTGACCCAGCCCCCCTCCTGCACAGGAACCATGTGGACAACATGGGCCCCTGCCCCCAAGAAAAGTTTCATGTAGCACCCAGGCCCCCATCAGTTTAATATGGATTATTTAGGAGCATTGCATCAATGAATACATAACATAAAAACGTGTTATTTACATCACTGTGTTAGGTTTGTGTGGCAAGGTTTGGTAGCAGGGAGACCACAGGGTTGGTTTGTGGGACAAGCTTCTGGAAGCTTGCCCTGTGACTGACAGAGCCAGTGCCAGCTGGTTCTAGGGTGGACCCACACTGGAACAGTCTGAAGAACTGCAGCCTGTGCAAGGGACCCACAATGGAGAAGTTTGTGGAGGCTTGTCTCCTGTGGGAGGGACCCCACAGGGGAGCTGGAGAAGAGTGTGAGTAGTCCTCATCTTGTCAAGGAAGAAGCAACAGAGACAATGTGTGATGCACTTACTGCAACCCCCATTCTCTGTTCCCCTGCACTGCAGGGGGAGAGGACGTGTAGAAAATCAAGTGTAAAATTAAGCCTGGGAAGAAGGGAGGGATGGGTGGAAGGCGTTTCAAGATTTGGTTTTATTTCTCATGACCTTACTCTGATTTGATTGGTAATAATTTAAATTAATTTTCCCAAATTGAGTCTGTCTTGCTGGTGGCAGTAATGGGTGAATGATCTCTCTGTGTCCTTATCTTAACCCATGAGCCTTTCATTAAATATTCTCTCCTCTCTCCAGTTGAGAAGGGGAGTGATAGAGTTTCTTTGGTGGGCACCTGGTATCCAGCCAAGGTCAGCCCACCACAATTGCATTACTCGTCCTCAAGAATTCAACCCTTTTAATGGACATAAGTGAACCAAATTTTCTTTTCTATTTCAGCATTTCTAATATAAAGAGAGGGTTTTTTTGGTGGGTTTTTGTTTGTTTTTTTGGTTGCTTTTTTTTCTGAGAAGCCTTTCTGTTTCCAAATGTATCCCTCAGTGAAGAGCAGCTGCAGAAGGAATTGGTTTGACCTCTGCTTCCTTAATTGCTTTTTCCTCTGTGTTGGCCTGGAAATGGATGTTGCTATTGTGTAAATTACTGTGATGGTGGAAAAAGAGCTCATGATATCAGGTGTGTAATTTCTGTGAGGAAAATAGATTTCTTAAATGGAAAGCAGTGTCTACCTTTCTGTAACCAGAGTCTGGGTCAGTCTGAAAGCCCCAAATGATAATTACCTCATTTTCTGCTTCTGAGCTGCTCCATGGAGTTACTGGATTTTGTGGACAAGAGCAGATTAATCTGAAATCTACTCTGAGCTCCTTTCAGACTCTGGAAGGAGATGCTCAGACATCAGGGAATACAGCTCAGTTCTCTTGTACCATAGCCTGGGCTCAGAATGTGATGCAGCACCCAACTGGGGCTGGACCACAGAGTCTTCTCCACCTCTACCTGTTGTGGAAGAAGCTGAAATGAAAGAGCACGAGCTTTTTTCTTCCCAAGGTTGAAAGTATGAGCTTGGGTGGAATTTGCTCCAAAGCAGGTGAAACTATAGCCATGGTACTGGGTCACTGCATGTACGTCTGTGCAGAAAGTAGAGGGACTCTGGCAGACCCTGCCTATCCCAGGCTGGTGGCCCCTTTGCAGCTCTGCAGGAGTGTCCTGCTCAAAGGCTCTCCCTGATCTCCCTGCAGGTGCCTGTGACAAGTCCCCTTCCAGCCAGGGCAAGCTTGAAAAGTAGTTGTTTTGGGATTGTGTCTGAGCACCCGGGAGTCCTGGTCACTACATGAGTGCACATATGGGGTCTGCATCACGACTGTGATGCTAATCACTTCTGCTGGGCTGTGGAGCAAAGTGTCAGACATGAGTGTAAATGATGTGATCAGTGTAATGGCTAGTGCATGCTTGTTGGTGTTCTGGGAAAAGGTTCCTCAGCTGTTGGAGGAGAAGAGTGATTGCTGCAGCAGAGAGGGGAAGGGGGCAGACCTGCTCCCCCCTCCCTGCCCCAGGAGCAACAGGGTGTAAGGTCCAAACAACAGTTCTGTGCAGCTCAATCATAAGCAAATTTGCTCAGCAAATGCTGGCCATTTTCAGAGTGGAATAAGGCAATTAGTCCCCAAGAAAGCCATGTTCTTGAGTTTTAAAGGCTCATGAACTGATGAGTGAAGCTGAATTTTTGGCACGCAAATATCTCTCTTCTTTTGAGAAAGCTGGTGTGGTGAAGCTCTGAGTTAGTAAACCTGAGGTTGAACCTTGTGCTGTCTCTTATGGCCTGCATGTGAATAGGCATTTGAGCTTAGAAAATGTCTTCCCTGTTCTTCAGCAAAAAGTCTACCTCTGTGATATCTAAACTAGTTAATAATAGAAGCAACAATGCTTGTAGCCTACCAGTAACCTAAAGGAATAACATGCTAAATACCTGATAACAATGAGATCAGCGAGATGCTCTACAAGAACTCAGAATGCTTGGATCAGCACTCCCCTTAGTTAGCACATCTACTCACTTTACAGTCCTGATTAATTATTTTTGAAGACTTGGTATGCCTGGGGTACTTCCTACTGTTAATTTATCCTGTAATTAACTGATGACCTTTAATACTTTTTGGCTTAAATTATTTGGTACTGTCTTCCAGGTTTAGGCTTCATCTTCTTTCATTCTGTAAAAGAATAATAATTTTTTAAAAATCCTATATAAAAACAAAATAGAGAGGCATTTGCTTTGGGATTTCTTTTATGTGATTTTATCACAATATTTGATTTATCTAGGATAATAAATCATATCAGGACATTAAGCACAGTCATGCCAGCTACACTTGTGATCCATTGCCTTGTAGGAGAAGCTGTTAATAACTCTGACAAGCTGTGTACTAGTTGGAGAAGGATGGCTTAAAATTCTTCACCACATCCTCAAAGAGTGGCTTTTCCAAATAACACCAACCTGGCCTCTTAATGGAGACACTTCCTTAGCAGCACATTGCAGAGAGCTGATGCTATCACCCCTACATAACTGATGGCAAGGAGCAGAAGAGATGCAGTCTTTCTAATGGAGGGAACTGTACCCCCAATTCATTTTTCACTCTAGTTTGAAGATAGACTTACAATGCTCTAAGTTTCAGGATTATTTTTTTTTTTTAGTGCAATTCTTTGAAGAAATTATTTGGGCACTTGAATGTTTGTTGTTACCAAAAATATCCCCAGATAATGTAATGAGCAGAAGCATGCCTGCCCATAAACTGTGTGTCAGAGCTGTCAGGAGGTATAAAGTGAGATGTAACTTTGGACAGATGGATTTTGGGACTGCACTGGCAGGTGACACCTAAGTCACCCAGAACAAGATGCAGTAGCTAGGAACCAGGCTTTGCAGAGTGTGGTGATGATAGAAATACTTAGTAGCACATTAGAGTAATACTAATTAATTGTAGGATATGTTATAATGGAAATAGCCTTAACGAAGACATGTGGCTAACAGCAGGGTTGAGTGCTTGCTGTCCTGCCTACTTGGAAAGATGTGTGCTGCATCAGAGGGTGCTGCCATGAGGGATTCCAAATGTGGCTTTGCTGCCAGCACTGGTTTCCAGCAGCTCTGGAAGGCTGGTGCTACTGGTAAGAGCAGTAGTGGCAGCACTTGGCTCCATGCCAGGCTGCACTCCCACTTTGAACTTGCTGTTGCTGTACAAGTCTGGGTGGATTTGGAACCCCTGCAGATATTTGTCCTTAAAAAGCCCTCTCTTTCCTGAGGAAATTTTTAATCCTTACTATTTTAGCCAGTGCCTGTGGATATCCTGGCTTCAGCTTGCCCAGACTTTTTGTTCAACTTTATAATGAGCTGAGGCAGGGCTTCATTTTGCAGAGCATGAAGTGCTTTTACTCCTGTCCAGCAGGAGCATGAAGCCTTGCCTGGGCTCAGGCTCATCATTAGAGTTTGCTGCTGCCTGTGATCTTTTGTTCCAGGAGACTGGGCAGGGTGTTGGGTTGATGTCTCTCCCTCAATTGCTTTCCTGGACTTCTAACAAGTAGCTGCAGTGATAATTATGGCAAATCGTTTCTCTATAAACATCCTGCTGACAGTCTGTATGTGTGTGATTCCTGCCTCTGAGTGGGGAAGGCTATCAATTAGCACTGGAACACTTCATGGCAGTTGCACTTAGAGGAGGACAGTTTGAAATGCTGTTTCTTCCTTTACCCAGGTGTGGGCTGCTTGGCTGCTTTCATCATTTCACAATGCCCAGTCAAAGCTTTTGGCATTTCTTTACATGATGAATTTTACTTCAAGGCCAGGTTGGATGTGGGCTTTGAGCAACCTCATCTAGTGGAAAGTATCCCTGCCCACGTTAAGGGTGTTGGAGCTAGATGATCCCTTCCAACCCAAACCATTCCATGATTCTACTTCACCTGTTCTTGTTCAATACCTCGGTAAGTGTGGATCTGTGTCCTGTTTGAGTTGTATTTTTATCTGTAGTACAGCTCATTTTACTCCTCCTAAACTCCTGATTTGGTGTCTCTTAACATTTCTGGGGTGCTGAGTTACATACCAAAAACGCTGGCATCTGGTGCGCTGCGTGAGGGGGCATTGGCAGTATGTTTGGTTTTCAGGAGACAGGGCTGTGGGTGGGGGAGCGATGCGTTCACCTTGACCAGTCTCCGTTTCTGCTCTCCCCAGTGTACGGGCACAACGTGAAGAGCAGCAACGACTTCATTGGGAGGATCGTGATAGGGCAGTACTCCACGGGTGCCCCCGAGTCTAACCACTGGCGCCGGATGCTCAATGCGCACCGGACGGCTGTGGAGCAGTGGCACAGCCTACGGTCTCGGGAGGAGTGCGACCGAGTCTCTCCGGCGTCCCTGGAGGTAACATGAGGAGGGGGTCTAACAGTAGCCAGACCAAGCAGGTGGACAAGATAAAAAGAATAAACCACTGACCAAAACACCCCACCTCACACCCTACATGCACCCCCCAGCAGCTCCGTTGGATTGAAGCTGCTGCCTGGCACCCAACTGGCCACACTGGCCTCTGTGAACCATGTTCTGCTGGGTCCTGGCTGTTCCCTGGGGCCACCAGCGGCCCGGCTGGCTGGACCTCTTGCTGCTGGCACTCGGCTCCGCTCAGCTGTTTGCACCCCACGTGCCAGAGCGCGTGGCTGGGCTGTGTGGGCTGCACCTGGGGGTGCCCTGGGAAGCACTGAGTGGGTGGAGGAGTTGGAAGTCACCTCTGCTGTCCTTCCAGTCCATCTCCATGGCTCATCCTCTCGGAGATATAAGTACCCATGTGCTCTCATTGGTGAATGTGGTAAATAGGCTAGAATAATTTATTATTTTTTTTTAAATGGTAGAACCTGTGGTGCAATCGATTCTGACTGTTTTTGTCCTTGTACTAGTTTGAACAGAATTAAGCTCCTGTTAGTACCTACATGTGCATTTCTGTGTGTGGCCGCGTGGCCCTGCATCAAGCGGATCGGATGTGGCGTCAGCGGTGAGACCTGCCACTCCCAACAGCCGTCTGTGTGTGTCAAGTAGATACAGTGGTGATATTGCAAAGTAAACATTTCCAATAGCATTTGTACTGGGAAAGCCAGCTCATGTCTTTTCAAACCTGTGCTGTGCAAAAGAAACCCACTGCAGGAACTTTTGCAGTTAAGATGACCCAAAACAGACAATTTTAATCCTCTCTCAGACTGCAGTGGCTCTTTCTGTGTTGTATGTGTCAGCCCAGATAGTTCTCCAGGTCACCAAGTGAACTTAGCTATGGTCAAGCTGTCCTGTTGGTTGCTTCTGTACATTTTATTTTTTCACAGCATATTGTCTGGTATGATGCAGATTGTATATTTATTGAAAATAAAATTATATTTAATTGTGCCATGTAGACTGGGGTGATATCAGCAGAACTCCTTGCGTTGAGCTCCATCAGCTATGTTTATGGCACGTGAAAAGCCAAAATGATGTTTACCCCCTTGTTACTGACTCCATATGAAGCAGGAGCAATCTAAGTGAATCTGGGGACATGCTGATGGAATTTGGTCAGGAGACTGAGCCAGATGCACTGGTCTGACCGTGCGTGTTTCCCAGCCAGAGCACACCCAACATGTTGCAGTTCAGTCTTCTCAAAGTCTCTGCATGGGGCTCTGGGTATTGTTTAGTTCTTTGCAGGAGTGGGCCCCAAATCATGATGACTTTGTATTGTTCTATTTATCACCATTGAGACAACATTAAAATCTGTGTCTTCCTTACAGCCTCTTCAAGAAATCAAACAAAAAGGGCATCACTCTGAGGAGAGCTGGACCCGGCCCATGACTTTATTGCCTTTCTATGTCTTCATTTGGAAAAGGAAATTCTGTCTTGGGCAGTGTTGGGCTGTGTTGGGCTGCAAGCCTCGGGGTGTTACAGATGGGTTGGCTGTGCTGCTGTTTATCGGAGGTGGGGAAGAGCCCTGGGCTTTCACTGTAGCCTGATCCCCAGGTCACCTGTGAAATTGCTGGGTGGTGGTCCGTGGGTCCTGCAGTGGCCCAGCCCCATGGCCCACTCCCTCTCCCTCCATCCCATGGCTGTCCCGTGGCCATGCCTGTCCCCACTGGCTGCCTGGCAGAGGTACAAACCAGCATGCTCTCCATCTGCCCTGCCTCAGTCCCTTTGTGTTAGAAGTGGAAGTGTTGCCTTGAGCAAAAAGGTGGTGTTGGGGCAGGGACTTGGGGCTGGGTGCTGCAGGGAGCTTTGCCTCTGCTTGTGGCCCTTTGACCTTTGAAACTGGAGGTCAGAGGGATGACAGTCCAGAGCTGGCATGTGGTAAGGCAGGCAGCAGTTGTTTCCCTGCCCTCAGTTCATTAAATGCAGCCCCAGAGGAAATCACATTACCTCCTGTGCTTTTAATATTTTGATTTTTAAAAATAATACATATATGTGTCTATTTCATCTCCATCTGTTGTTTGGCTGCTATAGTTAGGGACAGGTGAAGCTTGAAAAGTTAAGAAAAAAAAAAAAAAAGGCTGAATGCTTGTTTGGGCAAATACTGGTATGTTGGTCAGTAGCCTGTGCTGCTGTTCAGGTTGTTTGTGCTCCAGCCTGAAGGTCTATGTTGTAACTTTGACACCAGCAACACCTGCAGAGAGCCTTCAGTCTGGGATCTGCTCCGGTTTACATTGAGTTTCATTGCCTTGTGTGCTCAGAGAATCCCTGTGCATGTTCTTCATGTGACAGCCAAATCTGATATGGTGACCCTGCCATTGTGGAAGAAGGAATGCAATGAATGCAAGGCTACAAGAGAGGTTGTTCCCCTCAGCATCTAGAAGGCATCTCTCAGTGGCTTGGGAAGAGCGACAGTGTGGACACCCTCTTCCCAGGCAAAGCACAGCATGGCCTTGGAGAGAGGATGGCAAAAGACCTTGGTGACCTCGTTGCTGAGCCTTCATCCAGTTGCTGTGTTTGCAGGTGAGCACAGGTAGGAGCTCACTTTGTTGGTGTGGTCATGCATGCTGTCCCTTGGTGAACACCTCCACTTCCTCCAGACTGCTGCATGTTCTCCCTGATGCTCTCCAGCACAGCTGCTCTAGGTTGGCAGCACAAAGTGAAGGGTACAGTGGTTGCGACAGGACTGTCCATGGGCATCCTCTTTCTGAACATGTTGTGTAGGTGAGTTTCAATTCTAACCTGTCTGTCTGCAATGTGAAATTACTCTTCTGTCTCACGGTGAGGCTGATAGCAAATCTCTGCTCTCTGGCTTCCTCCCAGTTTGTTTCATCAATAAATCATGGTGGAGAGGGACCCCATGGGGTGTCTTGGGCAAACACACTGTAGGAGGCCGATCTCTTCCCATAACTCAAAAAAGCCCCAACAAGGGGCTGTGGCTGCAGCAGTCACTGCCATTAATAGTCTTCCACATGTGCTCTATGGGCAGCAGCACAGGCTCTGGGCATCCATGGAAGCTGACCTGAGATCTGCCACATGATTTGCTCAAGCACTGGGGATGAAATATTACTCCTGCCTGTGAGTCTGTACTTGGAGCCATGAGGTACCTGTTTCAAGGGGATGGGGAGTGTCATGTACATATGATGCTAAAAATTGGTGAGGAAACCCTGAGGAAAAGTCAGTAAAAGCGGGATGAAAGTACAGAGGAGCTTCTGACTTGGAGGGCAATGAAAAAACAGTGTGGGGAAGGAGGGGAGCTGAAGAGCTGAGTAAATGAGATGGGGCTGTGCTCCCAGGGCTGCATTCAGCAGGCAAAACACATCCCATGTTTTGTGAAATCAGAAGATAACCCAAAGTCCAGCTGCAACTCCAGCTGGCTCTGCGTGCAGAACATGCATGTACTTTCCCAGTGCTGGGAGCAAAGCTGGTGCCAGCTGCTTGGCTGGGCATGGAGCCACTGGCTCAGGGGTATTGCAGGATGCTTGGGGCTCCTGCCTGCACAGGGGGGATGCTGCTGTGGTGCATCTCTTGTTAGAAACAGAATTAAAGTTATTCTGGATTCCCGCTCCCTCTTCAAGCTTGGACATTTTATACTTTGGGAGTAGATTAATATGCTCAAAAAGTTTTGTTCCATAGTTTGCTGATAGTTGTTTTAACACCGTTTTTATCTGGGAATGGCAAAGTGTTAAGAAGGGAGAAGGTATACCTTGGCTTCTAATACTTTGAATTCCTTCATTTCTAGTGTTCTGATACATAAATAGGCTTTTCCCTGAACCATGTAGTTTCAGATCAATATATGGAACTGCAAAAGAGAGAGTGGGAGTTTTCGTAAAAGGTTTTATTTAATGCAATGAAACTTACTAATATATGAAAGTCAATTGAATGAATTGCTCTATCTGGAGTAAGATAAGATGCTTTACTATGCCGAAGGCTTTGTGTCACCCCAAATTGTTTCTGCTTGAATCTTGCTTGTAAAAATGGGTCATCCCAACTGAAGTTCCAGAAAATGCTGAAATTTTTAATCTATAGTTAAGAATAAAAAGGGAATAGCATTGAGGGTGTTTCTAAGCAGTTCATACAATGCTGATTTAAGGCATAAATTGGAAATGGAGCTGGACCACAAAATTCCATAGTATTTGTGCCTACACTGTTTCCCTTACTAGTGCAACTGCTAGAAATTATTTTTTAAATCTGAAGTTTATGTTTAAAAAGTAACCAGAAAAAGGAGTCACACTAGATGGGATTGAGTGTTAATGATGCTGCCTGCTACCTGAGGCTGACAGTTTTCTGCTGTTACAGGACTGCATGGACCCAGCAGACAGGCATGGTGTGAGTTCCTGGAGCAGTCTTGGACCCCCTGGCACAGCTGGTGGTTCCCTCTCCAGGCTGTTTTAGTGTGTCAAAATATTGCCTTTCCTTAGTTAGGTTTTTGTTTTGTTTTGTTTCCTTAACAAAACCAGCAAGCAGAAAACAGGGCAGTAATGGCTTAAACCCCCAAGTTAGAGGCTGCACAAGGTAGCGCTTCCCCGTAGCCCTGGGAACCCTCTGAACCCGCTTCCCCAAGGCCAGCCTCCCTCACCCGGCGTGTCCGGCTGCAGCTTCCCCGGCCTTGCCTCAGCCCTCGCCTTTCAGCTGCCGACTGCCCCCCGTGTTTGAAGGGCTGCCTGCCTTGCAGAGAGAGCAAAAGGGGGCTCGTCGTTCACCACCCCAGTGTCTGCCCTGGAATTCCCCTCTGCGCCAGGCTGCTGATGCCGCCGGCATCCCTGCAGGGCAAGGCACCAGCGCAGCTGGGCGCTGATAAACTGCGGACATAAAAGACTATCTCGGGAAGCACTTGGGAGGCATGAGGGATGAGGGTAGGATTTCCTTGCCCGCCTGCAGCATCTGGTGCGTGACCGTGGCTCTCTGGGAGGAGACGTGCACCCCCTGAGCCAGGCCGTAGGCAAAGATCCGGGCACAGGTCCCTCGGTGTGGGATGCAATGAGCCCGCCCGGACTGAGCCAGCGGCGGGCGGGGAGGTGGGTGTCGCTGGGAGAGCTGCTGCTTGGGGGGAGGGAGCAGCACAGCGCCTATATCCACCTCCGCGCCGGCTGCCTTCCTGGCACAGCCAGGAGGTCCCGGAGCGAGCGGTGACCCCTGCAGCCGGCGGAGCTGGGCGAGCACCTCGTCCTCCCTCCCTCGGTGATGGGCCCCAGGTGGGAGGTGTTCACGCTCCTCTCCGCGGCGTTGCTCGCTGCCCAGGCTTTTCCCCAGACAAACATCAAGATCAGCCAAGGTGAGTGCAGAGCGTTGGGTCGCAGCCTGGGGCAACGGGAGCCTTGAACTGCAGTGACTGTGTCAGGGACAGGAGAGCGCCTACCTCCTGCGGGGCCATCGACTGATAGTCCCCTTTCCCGACTGCTCCAGAAATCTTCTTGACTTTCCTTGATATCAGCTTTCTACTTCGTTGGAGGGATGTGCCAAGAGCAGTCCGGGTCTCTC
This sequence comes from Ceyx melanurus, assembly GCA_024611195.1. Taxonomy (NCBI): domain Eukaryota; kingdom Metazoa; phylum Chordata; class Aves; order Coraciiformes; family Alcedinidae; genus Ceyx; species Ceyx melanurus. The sequence continues at coordinate 43,102 of JANHGL010025748.1, forward strand.
TCTGCCGGGATATCACAGCTGTGTCTGGGCTGGCTTTGTTGCTGCGTGTAAGAGGCTGTGCTCTTGCCTTCAGCTACACATGGCATCGTGCCGTTGGCCTTCAGCTGTCCCGACCGTGGGGTCGGGCATGGATGGCAGGGACAGTGGGCAGAGATAACTGCACGGAGACCCACGTGTGAGCAGGACTGCAGCCTGACTGCAGCCACACAGCCCGGTGGGATGGGTTGGAGGGGGGGCCACTGTGGCTCACTATTTATTCACACTTACTGCATGTGAAAACTGGCCACAATATGTGGTTTCCCCTTACTCCCCCTTCCTCACCCCCCTTTTTTTTTTTCCCCTGAGCTGTTAGTGTTGGTGACTGTTATGTGTCACTTCATTTTCCTGCAAACTTTTTCATGAGGCTGGTGCAAGGGAGAGTCACTGCTCCAAGTTTGTTTGTACTTGGTTAGATTTATATGGGAATGTGAGCAGAAAGTGACTCCTTAATTGCTGTTCACTGAGTTTGTGAGAAAAAGGATCAATATGAGCCCAGCTTTCCCACCAGATGCCTAATCTGTGGGAGCTTCACCAAAACTAATTAAGGATGGGAAAATCTCTCTAAGATAACTCCTATCTGTTAGTGCCAGCTGCAGTAGGGCTGCTGCTGGAATCTGCCATAGCCTCATGACTCCAAACAGAAGATTTGAAGCTGTGAAACCATCTTGGTTTCATTACAGGATTTTAGAAAGTAAAGATGTCTGTGTGAATGGATGCTTCAACTGGTGTTTACTATTTTACTTGGAAATTTGTAACATGCCCCTTAAAAATACTTCAGAGTGTATAAAATATTGTTTAGTTATTGGAGGAGCTTCACATCCATCACTGAATACCATCTCCTCTAGTTCCCTGCATCCTTCAGACACACAGAGAACAAAAACCCTTTCCTGATCTGCTTGGTTTGAAGGTGGGTGCTAAGCATGAGACTTTTTATCTGCTAATGAAAGACAAATATTGTAAATAGCATGAAGGTGGGATTGTCTGTTCATAATAATTATAAGGTCAGGGCTTCTAAAGCCATGAGTGACCTGAGGCATCCCAGCATCACACAACAGCACTGTCTCAACCCCTGCCACATAGTCCTGCCCGTCAAACCCGTATAATGCTTATTATTCAGGTTTATTCAATTAAGAGGACATGGGCTGCTGGTTGTGTTGAGGCTGTGGTGGGATGGAGGTCTGGCTCAGTTTGCCCTCAGAAGTCCCACAGTCTTGTTGCAGGCTGGTTCTGCTGAAGCCACACTCAGGGGGGTCTGGGGATCTGTTGTCCCAGTCTTGTTGTCTTACCCATCCCCTATAACTGCCCACTGCTCCAGCAGTGCCAACACAGGGTAAAGCCATGCTGCTGGCCCTCCCAGCCTTACAGCGAGGTGTCTCTTTATGTAAGCTTTTTGTTAAGGTGTTGATGAAATGGAGCTCTTCAATAAACTGCAGCAAGAAGAGCATGTGCTGCCATCACTGACCTGATCCAATCTGCTGTCCAAAACACTTTGATGGACCTGCAATCCCCCCAGGACTCTTCTTTGCTCAGACATTTCTTGCCAACCTTGTTCTAGCCCCAAATGTGTGGATTGCTGGAGGTGAGGCATTGCACCTTGGGATGAAGCTTTTCAGGAAAAAAAACTGCTCTTCACCAGCTGAGTCAGCGGAGTCACACAGATGATATTTTATGTTTTTCAGAAGCATCCTGGAATGAAAAAAAAAAAACAACCCTTGTGAATCTGGCTGGGTTTTTCTCAGTTAATTATTTATAATTGGAACATGGCCACTTGGAGAAGTTAAAGTTTTTGGCAGATCAGTGCCAGCTTCTGCAAGATTTTGACAAGTGCTTTTCCTGGTGGTTCTGCAGTGGGTCTCAGCTAGTAAATAAATAAAAAGCCTCCAGTTTTGTTGGCACTAGAACAAATTCAGAGAGCACAAAACTTTTTCTGACCTAAAATTTTTGTTTTGCAGCTTTTCTGGCTTGCCTCTTATGAATCTTATCCTCAGCCATGTCTGGATGTCTGTTTTGCTGGTGCTGCTTTAAAACACGTCTCTGAACTTAAAACTGCTGTAAATATGCAACAAGAGGAAGGATTCTTACCATCATTTTTCACCAGGATTTTTGGGACAGACAGGTGAACTGATTTGGGGTTGGCAGGAGCCCCTGTACCACGGTCAGTGGCTGTGCTGAGGAGCTGATGCTGCTGGTGGTGATGTTTTGCTGGGGAGCTTAAAAGTGAGGATCTGCTCTAAATAGCCCCAAAATGCTTCCCCTGTCCTTCTTTAGATCAAAATACCATCAGCAGCTGCTGGCTTGGGTTATGGGCTTTTTCTGCAGAGCCATGAGTGGGTTCCTATGCTTATAATTATACATCTCATTTCTTACAGCTTTTCTGCTAAAAATAGCCCTGAAGACCCCAGATAAAGTAGCACCCCCTGGTTGCTTCTGCCTGTAAACTGGGAGCAATAGTTCTACTCCAAAGAGACAGCCAAAGCCTCTGATCCTGACCTAACAGAAAAGATGCTAATTAAACACTGACCTTCCATATTTTCCTTTTCGGTATATTTAACCTTAAATTCCTTCAGGCACCTCTGGTTCACTGAAGCTCGTCAAATTAATGCTACCTAATGGGAAGCAGTATGGAATAACAAAGAAGGACTGTCTCAATCTCTGACTTGGTTTCAGCTGCTCTGAACAAAACAAGGGTGATTTTCCCAGACAGTTGGGGTGCTGACAGACCCGGCTTAGAGCCAGGGCAACTGGATACCTGCTGCAATTAGCACTGGGGAGCAAAAGGCCCCATTTGCCAGGGATGCTGCTGGGTTAAAGCCTGTGAATTTTGCCACCACTCTGCTAGAGGTAAAGAGTTTGTTAAGACACTTCACAGCCTCCACAATAAAATCCCAGTTGCTGGGGGAGGTGGTGGTGCCTGTTTGCCACAGACCCCCTGGGGTGCCCTCAAGCAGGAGGAAGCAGCAACCTGGAGTCAGTGTGAGCTGGGACCAGATCACATCTGTCATGAGCTGGGGGGGGATGACATGCATCATCTGTGACCTGGTGATAAAGATGAAACCTTGTCTTATGAGTTTGACACTCTGTCCTTACTGTCCTTTGCTTTTGGTAGGGACAGGACCCCTGGCCACCATCCCAGAAGAAGGGCTTGACTTCCAGGAAATTACATTACCTCTCAGTGTTCCTGGTCTTTCTACTGCTACATTAGAACAATTTGCATTTCATAGAGTTGTTCAGAGGTTTTTCCTAAAGCAAGGAAGTGTGAGTGTGAAGCTGAGAGCTGAACCTTGCCTCGCCGCTTTGCTGGCTGCAGCTTGGCTGCCCTCCCCTAAAGCCGTTCTGCTTGTTTCCAGCCTGTGTGGAGTCTTTTTTTCTTCCACCTGTAACTTCTGACAAGAAAGATAGGAGAGCCTTTCAAGCCCCTTGCTGCTCTCAGTGAGTGTGTTGCTGTAGAGTACGGAGCTGCTCCCAGACATGGCTCCTCTGAGGAAGTGGCTGAGGGTCTCAAGTCGGGGTGATGGGGTGACAGCCCCGTGGGGCTCAGCAGTTGGCTTGGCCTTTGTGCCTTCCTCAGGAGTAAAAAGTGGCTCTTTGGGTTTGTAGTTTGTCGCATGGGAGGGAGGTGTGATAGGCGGGACCCTGAGGCTGGTTGGTGGCTGTTTGTCAAACACTCAGAGATCCCTGTGTGGAAAGAGTTGACTGAACGTGAAATTATCACCCAGAGCTGCCAGCACTGGCACAGGGAAGGATCCAGGTCGACAAATTCTCCTGCAGCTGCTTTGAATTCACTTTGCCTCTCCATTTCCCCATGCTGATGCTGCCCTCACTGGTCCCACATTCCATGCTGCCTCTGGCAGGGCTTTGCTCTCCCCATCTTTGATGAAAGCCATCACCCCTCGATAGCAGAGACCCTGTAGCACCAACCCTGACCTTACTGGGCTTGAGCCTGTTACCTGCTTGGATAGTTTCCTGGCATCTGATGTCTGCCATAAGCCCCTGTTCCCCTCACCCTGCCCACCTGCCCTCTCACTCTGACAGCAGTCCTGACACCGGGCCAGGACCCCACAGGGATTCAGGAACTGGCTGTGGAGGGGCTGGCTATTCCCCAAGGCTCAAAAAGCAGCAGCTGAGAGAGTTAAGCCTCGGTGCTACAAGACTTGGGGGTTATGGGTGCATGAGCATTGTGTGGTGTTCTCTCACTGTGCCTGACGTGGGGAGCGTGACACAAGCTTAGAGGGATGTGTTCATGCCACTGCAGTGTTTACAAAGCAGCAACTGCAGAGGCTCCAGAAACGCATCCTACCCCTAAAATGGTCTCTTCTGGGGTAACTTTCCTGTTGTGCTGAAGAGTGGCGAGGGAGGAGGAGCAGCTCCATGGGGCCCAGCTCTTATCTGGCATCAGGAGGCAGATAGGCTGGCACCACTCCGGGCGGCACGCTCGCCTCGCTCAGCTATTTATGGGGACTAAATCCTACTGTGTGTACGTGCATGGCTGCATCTGGGCCTGGGGACACAGGGGATGGTGAAGGGGTTTGGTCGGAGGGAGGAGGTCCAAGCTGGCCTCGCAGGAGCTGAGAGCAGGAGGGCAGAGTGCAGCTCTGACCCTGCAACCCCCAGCTGTCAACTCCCAGCACAGCACAGCAGCTCCAGTAGTGCCTAATAGAGGCAAGAGGAGCCCTTATCAGGGCTTTTCCAGTAGCGAAAAGCCAGTGCCTCTAGTTTAAGCCCACTCTGCCTAAAAAGATGTTAAACTGGCTTGGAACAGTTGCTTCTGATTTAGGCAGATGCTAAAACTGAGAAAACCATGGCTTTTGCAAAAATTGTTTTGGCTCTTGCAGACTTGCACAGCTTCTGCAGTTGTTAGTTTTTTCAGGCACATGTTTGGTGGTTAATTGCCTGGGTGAGGTGAGGGCAGCAGGGCTGGGCACTGCTGCTTCTGATACCTGCTCAGCTGCCCAGCTGTGCTACTTCATCCTCAGCTGCTGTTTGCCCTCTGCTCTGCCCCCAGCCATGCCAGAGCCTGTCCACGCTTACTCCTGCCCGCTCTTCTGGACTGAGTATGAAGGCCATTGCTACCGGTACTTCCCCATCAACAAAACCTGGGCTGAAGCTGACCTCTATTGTGCTGAGTTCTCCATTGGCATCCGATCAGCCAAGCTGGCCTCCATCCACAGGTGAGGAACACAAAAACTTGTCACCTCAACCTAGCATTGGCCTGGGGAAGAAGGAAAAATACCTATTCCAACAGCACAATCTCCGTGCCAGATGCAGGCTTGTGTGCCAGCCTTGGCATCCCTCTGCATCCTCTGCAGCAGTGAGTGGGTTGAATCTGATGCACCAGGCACACAAAGGCAATGAAAAAGATGCCTTTTCCTTGACTGGCAGGAAAACTGATGCAGTAATGCCTAAATTCCCCCAAACAACATTATTTACTCTTTGAGGAGTGTTAGAATACAACACAATTACCTCATCTTTCCTCCAGCTCCCTCTCCCCCACTTCTTGCCCACACTGCACACCTCCTGCACAGATCCAACAAAGTAATCGACAGCAATTAGAAGAGAGGGACCCATTTGGCCATGTTGTTGGGCTAATGCTTAGGGGTATACCCAACCGTTTGCCTGACATACCCCCTTGGTGTCTCCATATTGCTCTGTTTTGCCAGCTGGGAAGAAAATGTGTTTGTGTATGACCTGGTGAACAGCCGCGTGCCGGGCATCCCCACTGACATCTGGACGGGGCTTAACGACCTGCGGCAGGTGAGAGCTCCCCATAACCATGTGGAGATGGCTTTGAAACATACACTTCCCTGTCTTTTACCCCTGGAAAGCCACGCTTCTCTTCCCTCATTGCTCGTGTGGTGGCATAGGGTCTGTTGTTCAGTACACGAGGGTTATAATTAAAGTTATAAACTTCAAAGTTATAACATCATCCTCTCCAGTCTGCTTTTAAAAGTGTTACTAGAACTGGTAGATTAAGAATAGCTAATTATTCACATAATATTTTATGAATGGATTCATAAAGAGTATTGTACTGCTGGTCCAAGACATCTCCAAGGTAAAAAATCACCAAGTTTCTTTGCTTTCTTGTGCTACTCTGCAGCTTTTCAAAGCTGACACATTTGAAATATATAGTCTAATATGCAACAACAAAAGGAAAAAAAATAAATATAGGCCATCAGAACAGTTCCACGCCAGCACATTTTTTTGTAGGTTTTGGGAAAGGAATGGGAAAGGAAAAGGTACACAGTATTGGGGGGGTGGGGGTGTGTGTGTCAAGAAATATACGGGTTTAATTTCTGGGCTTCCCCTGGTGTGGAAGTTGCAATGTTGGGGCTTTCCAGTGTCTGTTTTCAGTTGTGAAACCCAGATGTTCTCTTTGGCCTTTGCTGAGCAGTGACAGTCTCTCCCTGTGTCCCTGGGCTGTGTGGCACTGGGAATGGGGTCTGCGTGGGAGTGGGACCTCCCTGCAGCTCTGCCATTGCAGCCTTTCTCCACTCACCCCCTGCCAGGAGGGTCACTTTGAGTGGACAGATGGCTCCTCCTATGACTACCACTACTGGGATGGCAGTCAGCCAGATGATGGGATCCACTCTATCCCCGAGGAGGAGGACTGTGTGCAGATCTGGTACAGGCACAGCAGCGGTGAGTGCTTCACTGGGTGTCAAGGGCACCTTAGGTCTTATTTGCATGGCAATAAATCAAATCCACTGCAGCTTGTGCTTTTCTGAAGAGGTTGCTGGCAGACTGAGGATTTGCATTTCATTTTTTGGATTATTATTTTCTTTTTTTCTTTCCAGAAAAGGGATTTGTTTTCTCTTTCACCACATATACATACACACATTCCCTCCACTCACAGCCCATCTCCCTCTCCCATAGCAGTGTCAGGAGGGAAGCATCATTCACTTTGAAGAATTACTAAATATAGCCAAATGTCAAAGTTTGCAGTTTCCCCTCCTAGATGCAGCCTGTGGAATCGCCTCTCAGTTTGCCAGTTTTTCCCTTCCTTGGACAGGCCAGGATCATTTTGCTCAAGTGGGGCAAGACTCTGCTTGTGCAAAAATCCCACTTCACGCCCTCATTTCCAGTGAGACCAGTCAAGTGTATCCAGACCCTGGGGACATACCTAAACACTCCATCTGTGAGTGACCTGGTAATATTTTGTGCTGTACAGGGCTGTTTGCAGCCACCTCCCTGCTCCCATGTTTGAGTTGGGGCCAGGTGTACCTGCCAGCATCCCCAGGACAGGGGTGTGTATGCTGGGAGGGGCACATCTATGAGCAGACTAAATTGGAAGACATTCAGGGAAAACCTCCCACAACATCAGGAGGTCTGGGTCCCAAGGGTGGTGCGTGGCTACCTCCTCACACCTTTTTTTGTGTCTAATGCCAAATGTTTGTTTTGTTTTTTTTTTTTCTGTGGGGTAGCACTGCGCTCCTGGAACGACAACGCCTGTGGCAGAGCCTTCCCCTTTGTCTGCAAGATCCCCTCACTAGCCCTGGACTGAGGCTGCTGGTGCTGCCTGCACCCCTCTCTTCTTGGGTCACCCCTCCAGCCGTGCTGGGGAAGAGCAGCCAGGACATGGCACGGAAGGTGATAGCTGTGGAGCTGCTCAGCATCCCCAGCCAGACCCTGTCTGCAAAATGCCTCCTGGGAGAGCCATGGGGAAGAACCCTCCCCATGGACAAATGGTGATGGAAACTGTGTTAAGCAGCAAAGGAGCCCCTCAAACCTGGACCTGGATTTGGGCTTCAGATCAACTATCACGGTATATTAGAGGTAACCTATGATTTTACCAATACACCAAACTGTTAGCACCAAAAAATACCCATGTGTAGGGAATGATTTTGCCTGTTGATGTGTGAAGAGCGGAGGAAAAGTGTTATTTTTCTGTTAAGTTATGCAAAATGCCTCTTGTGCGTGTTATTTTTCTCTCTGCTAAAATAAACACTGAACAGCAGGTGGAGGCTTCTCTGTCTCTCTAGTGCTTGAGTAGCAGTGATTCTCCAGGGACATGGGGCCTCGTGAAATGAATTGGTTTTACCCCAATTCTGCTCTTTATTAAAAAGGTGTGTTAGGGGGAAGTGGGTGCCTGGGAAAGTTTATTTCATTGACCCTGGCTAGTTTTTGGGGTCCCTGGGGCAGCTGCCCTTCACCTGGCCCCCATCAACTACATGCCTCACCCCTGGGTCTGGGGTGTCTCAGCTGCAGGTGAGCAGCATTTGGCCCTGGCTGCTTTGTGATGACCACCTTACAAGGAAGCTGGGTGAAGGGCTGATGGGGGAGGAGCATTAGTTGAGCATCAGTTCACCCTCATAAACCTTTCCTGGGAGGGAGACAGCTTGCATCTTTTGGTGCAGTCCTGTTTCCTAGTGAGATGGTGTTCTTTCCTGTGACTGTTGCTAATGTCCTCCTGTTTTGTGCTGGCACTGTAGAGATACTTTTATCTTTCAGGTTGATCATTTTTGTGTAGGTATGTACAGTTGTGGTAGTGTCAGTATGTCTTCTTTGAGTTGCTTAGTAGAGTAATGGGACCTTTCCCTTTCTATGTGGGTGGATTTGCTGGACTTGGGTGCAAGTAGGGTTGTGAGGTCCCAAGGGCAGCACTGTGGAGGCAAAAACATGCTTCTGTTTTAAGGGACATGTGTGCAAGGGCACTGCGGGATCTAGAGAAATGCAGAATATCCCCTGCAGTGTGACCTCTGGTCCTACACAGCCCCATGGCAGCCTGGTGGCTTTGCAAGAAGCCTGGTGCAGAGGAGGCTGCTTCCTCCTCCATCCCCTTGCCTTCTCTTAAGAGTGATGTGTCTCTTTTATCCCTGCTCTGGCAAAGCCCTGGGGTCTCACAGACCCAAAGCAGCTGGCGTAGCCCTGGGCTGCCCTGTCTCAGCCACTGCCTGCTTAGATGAATAAAAGCATCCTCATAAAATTGGCTGCTTTCCCTTGATGTCACCATCTTGGAAACGTAAAATCTCAAAACTAAGACTTAACAGAGCAATTACACTGGATACAATGAGGTAAATAACAGAGGCTCCACTGGGAGCTTGTAACTGCTTCCTCTGGTGTCAGCATGGCTTTCAGCTAAAATACATCTCTATTTGGAGAGAAGCTGCAAAATTTGGTGGGGGTAACAGTAGTGTTGTAAGGGGAACATGTTTTGAAGTAGATTCCTCAAAGCAGGAAATACTGTTATCCCTAGCTATGTATTTTTATAGGTGCATAAACATAATTGTATATTTTAATGGTTAATACATAGAAATAAACCTATGATATTTTCAATGGATTATATATACACACACTCTATCCATATATTTATATGCAAAGTAAGTAATTTAAGCAATTTTCAGTCCTGGGTAGGAGATAGCATTGAATGTGGTTTCTGGAGGCTTTGCTTTGTCTGAAAACAATACATTACATATAGATGGTGATAGTATGTGAAGAAACCAGCTGTAAAACAAAAATATATATATTTAAAAAATGCTCTTGGATCCAACTAGCTAAGAAAATTATCTATGTGTAGGATCTGATCTGTGTCAGAAAAAGGGGCTTGAGGACCATTTTGGAGGCTGGAAGAGCCCTGTGCCTGCTGCCAGCCTGAGGACAGCCAGGTCTTGGTATGCCTCAAGCCAAAAAACTCCCCTTTTTTTTCTGCATGTAGCATGAGATGTTTTAAAAGAAAGGTTAAAACCTTCCTTTGGGAAAGTGTTTGAAGATCTGGGCCCTACTGTGGCCAAAAATATTGCTAATGGGGAAACCTATGAAGGCTGTCAGCTCCAATTAACATCTTCATTTCCAGGTAAAAAGAACTGAATATGCGTGACCTGAAAGTCAGGACCGAAGTTAATAGGGACTTTGTTTTGCAACTCCCCCGGCTTTCTCCCCAGGCTCCAGGCAACTTAAAAAACAACTTTCTCTCCTCACTACTGTCTTCTGTTTCACAGTAATCAAATAAAATTCAGAAAACAACAGGAGTTTTCACCTCCTTAATGAGCTTCTAGTGGATCTGGCAAGGTCAGTGTTCAGTGCAAGATGGGATGTGCCCTTTCCTTTGGCATGGATGGTCCCAGACTTTGGGTGGCCAGGAGGAGCTGCAGTTCATCAGGCTGAACTCTTATTTTTCTGTACTTGTTGTCCATATAACTCCTGTTATCTTGAATTTCTCTGTCCTGACTTGCAATATGATGCCAGCAGTGGGGAGTCTGGCAGAGGCAAAACTCTCCCACACCTCACCTGCACATCACTTGCAAGCAACTGATGCCTGAGGGTCATTTTAGGTTTCTGAGTTTTTTAGGCACTGAACATATTTGTAATGTGTGAAAGTTGGAATAAGTGTGAGCAGTGTGATATAGCCTGGGAGTGAACAAAACTAATTGTTGGTGATCAATGCCTTTCCCCTCCTACACCCCATACCTTGGTCTGTAAAGACAATATTGTCTGTGGCCCTGGCATGGCAGGTGGGAGAGATGAGCCTGCCTGCCCCATTAGTCACCATCCCTGGAGGTGTTTAAAGAACGAATAGATGCAGCACTTGAGGATATGGTGGAGTGGTTAGAGAAATGCTAGGACAAAGGTTAGACTTGATGACCCTGGAGGTCCTTTCCAACCATATTGATTCTGTGATTTGCCTTTTGATTCCTTTTTTTCCTCTACTGTTATTATTTCTTTCCACAAATATGCTGCTGGATGCTCAGGGTGGAAGCTGCAAAGACAAGTGCTGTGCTGTTGGTAGCTCACTGGGGTGTGCTCTTGCTGCCAGCAGTCTGCCCCAGCACAGGCAGCCAGGTGAGGGTTGTCCTGCCTGGTATCTCTTCTTGACTACTCAGGTGGCTGGCTGGGCTGAGCTGTCCTTTTCTGTCTTAATTCTGTAAGTTGTTTTTTTATCCCTTGAAAATTACTTTGAGGATAAGACCTGCCCAGCTGAATCATGAGCTTTCTCGTGCTTCTCCTTCCCCCTGCCTTGGTTTCCCTTGGTTTTAGTTGCCTGAGCATCTGTGCAGCTCCTGCCCTGGGGTGAGAATGCTGCAGAGCCCTTTTTTTCCTCCTTTGACAGGGAGAAAAATTACCTAAGGGCCAAAAAAAAAACGGCTTCCAGCAGCTCAGTGAATAAATTTAGATGTTTACTGGCTGTGGCAGTGATGTTCATCACTGAAAAAAACCCCAAACCACAAAACCATTTGATAAATGATGTTACCTGTCTGTGTGATGGTGTTAGCGTTAAATGCCCCAGCTTTTGTGCATCCCAAATGTTCATGGCAGGGAGAAATGGAGCAGCAGGGCATGAGGAAGGTGAGCAAGCTTTTGCCTTGTGCTGTGGGAGTCCCAGCAGATGTTGGTATAACTGAGATGTTCCTTCTGTTCTGCAGAAGGGTCTTCCCATCCCACCTTTCACCAGCTGTTCCCAGCTGCTGCTGGTGAACGGGCTGGGTGGCAGGAGCCTGGGGGGAAATGCGTCTCCTTCTGGATACAGCTGAGCCCAGCCACCCTTCATGCAGGGTGGGGGCTCAGTTGAGACAGCTGTCAAGAGAAGGCCCAGAGACATGACTGAAGGTGGATTTGTAAACTGCAAACTGGTGGGGTGTGATGGCATCTCAACTGCAAAAGCTCAGTAAAACTTCAAACAGCACCAGTTCCCTCCAGAGGGGCTCATTGCTACCAGGGGGACGCTGGGATGGGGCTGGCTTATGGCAGCATCAGAGCCTGTTTTGCTGTTGATTGCTCCTTACCAGTACCCCAAAAGACCCCATGTCTTTTGTGGCCAAGGATTTCCAGACTTCCTGCAAAAACTGTGATGGTGGGGAGCACTTGGGGTCAGCAGCCCCATTCCCCTTTGGCACAGGGCTCTGTAGCACAGGCAGCTAAAAAGCATAGTAAATTTTTGTTTTGTTTTGTTTGTTTTTTTCATTAACTGCTTTTGATTTGAAGGGACTTTGTAACTTGCCTGGAAACTTAAATTCCTGGGTGCAAATTGTCATAGATGCTGCTGATCAGAAGTAAAGCTTAGATATAATGAGAGTACAATCCCACTGTGGGTTCTGCTTGTAATATCAATCAGCCTTGAAGGCCACAGAGCCAAAGGAGAGGTAAGTGCCAATGGCACTGTCAATGTGAATCACCTGGAGTCAGTTATTGAGGGTGGAGCTTTTGGGGCAGGTTGCTGAAAGAGCTGATACTCCTCAGCAATACTTGGTTGCTGTTCCCGAATGAGGTCCCGGGTGCTACGGTCCTGCTGTGTGAGCAAATCGTTGCTGTATTTGGGAATCAGCAAAAGGTCTGGTCCAGCTCTTGGGGTTACCATGGCAACTAGATATTTGCTCATTTGTATTTCTTGAAAATTATGCTGGGCTGTTGATTGCATCGTTTGTGAAGCTCTTTGTCAGGGGGCTGATAGATCGTGGCTTGTCAGGGATGTAAGGGAATGACTGGTGCTGTTATTAAGCAGATTTCTAAATGGGAACTTTGCTGGAGTGTGCTATGTGTTATAACTTCATCCCTCCCACAGAAACCCTGGTCTAGGTGTGTGCTTGTTCTGCTTATCCCCTCTGATGTCCATTTGTACTCATGCAGTTGCTTGGGATAACACAAAATCCATGTGAATCACTCTGGGAGACCTTGCTGAGAATTGGATGGGGAAGGCATGCAGAAGAATCTTTCTTCTTGAGCCTCCATAGCATGCGGAGGACTCAAAATGTGGTCCTTTGGCCACACCTGGAAATCTGCTGCAAAGTAGGTGAGGAGGTCTAACTCTAAGGTGTTCTCAGGAATTGCCGTTTCCTTGTGAGATCAGGAGAGGTCAGAGCTGCCCTGGGAGCAGCTGGCTGCAATGGGACCCACTGGCTGTCATTTTGTTCCCAGGGAAATAACTACTTACAAAGGGTGTGGAGACTTTGAGGTTTGGGGAAATGCCAGCTTAGATTAAATGCTTATGAATTGTTGGTATTGCAAAACCAGCACCCACTGTGAAGCACTGGGAGGTGTTGTAGGACTGGCTTGAATTTTCAGAGGTGGCTGTAGATGAAGAAAAGAAAGTCTGCTTTTTGGTTTGGATTTTGTGCTTTTCTTGTTGGTTGGTTGGGGTTTTTTGTTTGTTGGCTGGTTGGTTGATTTAGGTTGGTTTGAGTTTTTTTGTGGGCTTTTTGTTTGTTTGGGATTTTTTTTTTTTTTAATCCTTAAAATAAAATTAATTTCATTTAGATGTTGTTCAGATTCAATGGCCTTGAGTTCCCTAAAGTCTATTGACCCACAATCCAGCAACTGTTTAAGAGCTCAGTGTCTGTTGTTAAGTATTTGTTTAATAGCAAAAATCCACTTGCCACCAATTTCTCTTTAGGTAGGAGTTGTTTTGTGTAGCTTGTCTTCATGTGGGCTCCTGGTCTGCTCAGTGGTGCTGGCACTGCTGCCTGCATAGAGCATGGGGGCTGCTGGACTTCGTCCTTCCCATCATGGCCAACCTCTTCCATCTTCCCACCACCAGCCATGGGTTGTACCCAGCAGACACTGAACACAAATGTCACAGGCAGAGGAAGGGGAAGGAAATGCCCGAAGTGAGGGTTAAAGCAATTAAATGTGCTATTTCATCACTGTGGAGGGTAAGTGCTCACAGGGAAGGGCCATTTTGTTTATTAATCTCCAAATCATCACACAAAGTCATAGTCCCAAATAAATGCTGAATGTAAATGATGACTGGATCTATCATGGATAGTTGCCCTGGGTTTTGCAAGCCATTATAATTCGACATTAGCAATAAGGTTAACAGCTCTAATGAAATGTTAAATGCCAGCTTTGTAACCTGACTTTTTTTTCTGCATTGACTCCAAGTGATCTCTACAGCTCTCTGGGAGGCTGTGTTTTACTTCACATGGGATCCCTCCCATCCCCTGTGCACACCTGATGCACTGGGGAATCCGTGTTTTTTATGACCCTGGTCTACATGGGTAACACAGAGTGGCTCCTGCTCTGGCAGTGACACAGGAAAGGCACTGAAAATCCTTGATCAGTTTAGATATTTTTGGGTGTATTCTGCATCTACAGTAAATTAATCCTTCACTGAATGTTATTCTTGGCCTGCTGGGTGCTCTGTTCCCCAGGGATGTCCCTTGCAAGGATGACTGCCATTGGGATCCCAGAGCATCCTGGTTCTGGTGGGTTTGGTCCTTTCAACCCCAGGTACCCCTAGGATGTGACTTCTGGGGAAGGAGCAGTGAGTTTTGGGGAAGGACTAGTGAGATTATGGCTTTGGGTGGAGCAGGGTGAAGGATGTTTGCAGTTTCTTCCACTCCTGGTTTTAGCATACAGCCATACAAGGCATAAAATATCCATCAGGGTGGGGTTTTTAATTTAAAATGCCAGTACAGGCTCTCGCTGCCCATATTATCTGGCAGCTACAGCCACTATATCCTCACGTTACTTTCTCCATTTTTCTGTTTTAAACTTGGCAAGCCCAAAAAAAGATTCTGTTTTGTTCAGACAGCTCAGTGTGGTGAATGACCCATTTTTCTTCTCAGATGAGTCATGGATCCTCCTCTGAAAGATCTCATTATTAATATGTCATTTGGGGAATATGTCTGACTTTTCCAACAGTGTCAGTGGCCTTGTCTGTGCTCACTAAGGGAACCTACACAATTAATGGCATATGCAACAGATCTAGTGTCTATGTGGTTTTAAAGGGTATATTGCTTTCTTAATTTTAGAACATGCTTAACACTTTTTCCTTATTAGAAATTTGTTGAAATTTTCATAAGCAGAGGAAGGGCATCCCTCCCTAGATGGTATGTCTCTCAAAAGAGAAGAAGAGGACAAGGGAGGTATTTTGGGATGTACAGAATGATAATGGAGTGGGGTTGCAGCTCAGGGAGTGAGCAACTATCACCCTTGCATCTGGTCTGCCAGGGTAGCACATCCCAAAATCCTGCTCTTTGTCTTTTGCATAGACCTCATTAAGCTGCTGGAGAAAATGAACCCTTGTGACAAATGCCTCCTGCAAGGGGGAATGTAGAGAGAAATAATCTCCTCCTCAACTGGAGGAGAGCAGTGTCAAGTTAATTTTGGGAAGAGGCCAAATGCACTGTCTGGGCTGTCTGAACCCCACCTTGGATGGAGATAATATGCTTTTCTTAAAATTGCACTTTTAATTACAAGATGAAATATGTTTTTCCTAACATTTGTGGAGGTCCTGCCTCTAAAACACCACCTGAAGTGTGGCTTTAAACAATACCTTCCTACTCTAGCATGTGCTATGTTAATTCAAGGGTGCCTAATGCAAGTTGAAAGAGGTTAATGTTCCTTCCATTTTCCATTTGTTGATTTCCCCTGAAATGCACTTTCAAAATGTAACCTCTCTAGAGTACCCTGCAAATGCTTACTTTCCAGCAAGCCTAGTGAAAGTACTTAACCCTATATATATATACACACACACACACACACACGTGCACACATGCATATGTATTAATCAAAAATACATGTTTAACTATATTAAAATACACATGGATATTTATATATTGCATTACTATTATAACCATTTTATGTAAAAACACATGCTCAGATCCTTTGAATGTCTCAAGTGTCACTCTCCCTTTCTCCCACCCTGTGCAGAGTAGCCAGCACTGAGGTCTCTCCCATGGACATTTCTTCTGCAGAAGAGCCAAGTTAAATAATTTTGAAGTTCCAAGAGATATATTTGGTAAGATTAGGCTAAAACCTAATTTCAGGCTGTTTATATACCATAGGAAGTTATGGCATGCATGGCCTCATTAGCCTGATTAGCTGGCTGAGCTGCAGGATGACTGCTCTGCTGAGGACAGCATATAGAAGGAGAGCCCAATAGTCAGTAGGGTTTTTGGCAACACTGGGCATTTAGCCATGGTGCTTGCTTGGGGTCCCTGAAATGGCAGTTTTGATGAACTCTTCTTACTTTCTGTGGTCGCTGGGGATCTGGGAGTGGAAGTCTGCTAAAGCTGACCCTGAATTTGACCCCAAACTCAATGTTTTTATTTTATTATATGATTAATTAAATGGTGGGTTAATTATTTTTTTTCCTATTATCACCTCCAACCAGCCCTGCAAGACCAGAAAAAAATATAGTGCTGATTCATTTTCCAATTCTTTTGCCATCATCCAAGTTGTTATGTGTTCTGAATTTGGCCCAGTGGTATGTTTTTGCTAAGTGAAGCAAGATAAGATAAAAGATGCTATAGCTGGTTGCTTCAAAGAGGAGATGTGGGCAGGGCTGTCACTGATACCTGCCCTGCACTTGTCAGACTGTGCAGTGCTGCTCTGGCAGTGAGGGTGGAGAAAGCTGCCAGGACTTCCTGAGTGGTGGGACTGGTAATGTCTTCCCATTTATTAGCATTTTCTGCCTTTCATACAAGAATTAGTTGCTGGTGGGGAACTAGTTTTCTGACTGGAGTAAACCAAACTGGAGTGGTGTGGAAAGGATGCTGCAGGTGAGAAATTGCAGCCAAAGGGAACAGCAAAACCAGGAATTGCAACGGAGCAGAGATGGGGTAATCAAAAATTAATCATGACCATGATCTTCTCAGAAGAAAGTAGTAAATAGGGAAAAAAAAAAAAAAAGTCATTCTACACAGGAAAATGCCCAGAATGAAAAATCCCTCTGAGGCAGGGAGTACTGGCAAGCAAGCCCAAAAGGATGTGGTACAATTATCAGTGTGGAATTGGTGATTAAAGAACAAAAGCAGTTTCCTCTGTAGTTCTCTGAATTGCCCTTGCAGCAACTTATTTTAGTTAAATGGTTCATCCCTCCCAGCTGATCTGGGGAACTGGGTTCTCTGCTAATGACAGATTTTTCACAGAGCCAAATTCTGCACTGATTTACTTCATGCTCCTTCACTGCTGATGCCCAGAATCTACAAGAGTGCAGCTCCCAAATGCCAGACTGAGAAGGAGCTCTATTTTCATCATAAAATGTCTTCTCTGATACTAAATAAGCAGTTTAAAAACAAAGCCTAAAATCACTGTTATTAAGCCATGACTGCTGCTGGCCTCTGCCTTTTCTTGAAGGTTATTGATTGCTGCCATGGATAACATTTTTTTTTCTACTTGGATTTTTTCCTTCTCCCCAGGCAGCTGAGTTCTCAGGGAACCCATGTTTATCTGTGGCATCCTTACACACAGGTTTATAAACATCCTGTGGAGATGAGCTCTGTTGGTCCTTTTGCTTAGGAAAGCATCTCAACTCACTGCTTTGTTTGAACACTAGAGCACAAGCTGGGCATCATAGGAGCCCACAGAATGAGTTATGGATGGGCACGGCAGTAATGTTCACTCTGCTCCTTGTGGCACATCTGCAAATACATAAACAATGTTGTGCTCTTGTTTTTCTATTATGCTCATTTTGAACATGTAATTTCCAAACGGCTCTGGGTGTTTTGTTTTTCCATTAACCCAGACAAGGCATCCTCAAGTACCACCAGAGAGCAAATGAAATGCCTGCCAGCATAAGCAAATCTAGGAGACGTTATGCTCTGTGTTTTGCAAGAGAGATTATGATAAAGATCCTTCTTCCATGACAGGCTGTAATGTTTGTTGCTGCTTGTGCCCCAGTGATGCTGCTGAGGTCATACTGAGGCTGCGGGCCAAATATGGCCTGGGTGGAAGCATCAGGATCTCCTTGGCTTTGCAAATAGTAAGACAGTTCCTGATGCATCCTTGTCATTCCTGCCAGTGCTGGACCAGTGCAGGGAGTTATAAAGAAACCTTAAAAGGGAGCATTGGCTCTGCATGCCCCAAGGGAATCAGCAGCACCCACAGGGATGATGCATAGGTGCTGGCCACTAGGCAATATTCAGCTCCAGGAGCTGATTGAACAGCATGGAAAACGCTAAGAAAAAGGAGAGGAGAGGATGTGACTGCATGGGATTTGCAGACATGGTGTCTGCCCCTGTGGCCTGGGGAGCACTGTAATGGAAACTCGTTATTTCTGCAGGAAATCAAGAAGAAAACACTGAATCAAGCATGCTCAGTGTGTTTTCTGTCAGTTTTTGTCTACAGTTGGTCTGAATCTCATATTTCATGATTTGTAAGGACTTTATCTGGGCATTTAGCATGCCTTTTTCAGGGTACATGTTCTAGAGAGTGGCAGCTGGAGCAGTAATGCCCTCACAGAAGACAGAAAATAGTTGGGCTTAATGAGCAGCTGGCTCATAGCAGATTTTCCACAGAGGAAAACGTTTAATGCATTTTCTTTAAGCAAAGAACCCCAAGGACATGTTTCCTATCAAAGCTGGCTCCCACAGGCTGATGAAGGAAGTGCTGCCAGTTCTGGTCTCCCCTCATGTGACAGGCAAGGAGGCTGTGGCATGGTGACTTTTGCAGGTGAGGCCACCTTCTTGCCTCTAATTAATGCTGTCAGTAATTAATTTTTGTTCCAAGTGCTTTTCCACCCAAACTTCCCATATTGGTGACAGTGGGGTGCCCACTGCAGAAACCCAAGCCAGGGACTCCCTGGGGTGGTGGAGAGGAGGTGCAGGTCCTCCAGAAAACTGAGGCAAAGGAGCATCTCTGGTGGGTACTACCACCTGAGCAGACATGGTTCACCTCAGAGGCTCTTTTTTGTGAAAATATGTCATAATTAGAATATGTTTTTCCTCTCTAGGACACATTTCACTGTTGCTACTTCTGATATGACAGTATTGTGGGGAGGGCTAGGTCCCACTCATTGTTCACACTAAATCTGCTGATGGTCAGTGGTTAGCAAGGGTAAAGGGTCTGTCCCTCTCCAAAAGCAGTGGCCAAGTCCTTTGTTCCAGTCTGGCTTCTAGGAGATCATTGCTTCAGGTCAGCTGCCCCAAAGGTGAGAGTCCCAGGAGCATCCTGTGAAGGGGTTTATACCCCATAAGTTAAAGTCCAAATGATGTTTAACCAGAACATTGGGAATCATGACAGTTTTGCGTCTGGGAAGCCAGGTGTGCATGAACCATATGGCTGGAAGTGTCCAAGTCAGGGTGGAACCTCCCCAGCTGCCTCACTTGGTGGCATTGCAAAACATGGGCAGGGCCCCACATTAAGGAGAACCCCATCAAGGAGCTGGGCATGAGGCTGCAGTGAGAGCCCCATTAGAACTGGCAGCCCTGAGCGGCTGCAGCAAATTCCCCCTCCCTGCCCTGGTTCCACCTGCCCTGGACGCAGCAGTACTGCATGTTGGGCCCAGCATGCCCAGAGAAATAACATTTTATCTCCCTAATTTGGCAGAAGCCAACTTTCAGAGCTGGGGGGAGCTTCCCCACTGCAGGCTTTCCAGATCTGCTGCGTGTGGACCTGAGGGGCTGGAAATGTTCAGCCCTGACTTAGACCTTAATGCACCAAAGATGTGATTATTGTAATGCAGCAGAGCTCCTGCTGTGCCATCACCCCCATTGCCGAGGGGCTTCTAGAGATAAAGAGGCTTCCTCTGGCTGCAGGCACCCCTGTCGACCGTGGTGTCGAGGGACTGTCACCTCTAGCCTTTCATTACCTGCAAATGCCAAGATCTGCTCTGCAGTTCTGAATTTATCTGCAGCACTCCAACCTCTCTTAGCTTCTGTTTTCATAGGGATCTTTGCATCAGACTTACTGAAAGCAAACCTCAGATTTCTCTAAACGCAAAGAATGCTATTAACTTTTTTTTTTCTCTCAACTGAACAACATTCAAGATGATGACCAAGCCCTTTCACTGACACTTAGCAAACCCCTGGATGGACAGCCCAGCATCCGTTCAGCACTGGTGGGGATGACCAGGTGTCTATGAAATGTTTCCCCCGTCTCTTCTGTGCGTGGCCGTTCTTGGTGGGGACCAAAACAGTGCCTCCGCAGCAGGCGCTGCGTGCAGGCAGCAGCAGCGTCCCCGCCCAATGCCTGTTGGTCTCGCCGCAGCGGGCGAGACAGAAGGTCCTTCCGATGTGCATCGCCACCGGGTTAAGTCCCGCACATTTGGACGCGTTTGTGGGGAGAGAGGGAGCTTGTGCAGCTGCACATAAGCGAGAGCGTGCTGCCATCTTTTGGCTATGCAAATCGGAAGAGGTGTAGAGGAGTTGCAGAGGGATCCGAGGGTAACTTGCATTAACTAAACTAATGCTGCTTAAGCACTAT
The DNA here is from genome assembly GCA_024611195.1 of Ceyx melanurus. Classification (NCBI taxonomy): domain Eukaryota; kingdom Metazoa; phylum Chordata; class Aves; order Coraciiformes; family Alcedinidae; genus Ceyx; species Ceyx melanurus. The sequence goes on from JANHGL010025748.1 coordinate 63,214, forward strand.
TCTTCACTCTTCTGTGAGCTTCTGCCGCTGTTACCTTTACCATGCGAAGTGACCCTGGATGCACTGATTTGAAAGGACTGTGGTGCTTCCCAGCAGCTGAGCATCCAAGCAAGCATACTGTGTTGTGGGACACCAGCACCTCTCCTCCAAACAGAAAGCTTGATCAAGTATCTCTTTTTAGTGTTTCAACCCAACATAGTAAAGATTTTCTGTACATTTGAGATTTAATTATTGAATGATGGAAAGTGTCAGGCTTGCTTATTTGTTTCAGTGGCACGCTGCAACATCTCTATCCGTGTAATTAGCACCTTCCCGGGTTTCACAATGAAGCTTGCAATCAGCAAACAAGTGAGCACTCTATATACAGTGCTTATTGTGTGTCTGTTGCCCAGGATTGAATGGTAACTGCTACTACTAAGCAGAACAGGTCTCAGAAATGAACTTCAGAAAAGGGGATATCTGGTCACTCTGCTAAGAACCATCCAGAGCTAAACATGACTCACTCTGTCCATCCATCACAACAAAAGCCACCAGTATTATTTGTCTCAAAGAAAATGGATTATGCTTTGACAGCTCCAGGACACCAGCAGCTGTAGTGGGTATTAATTAGTATGGTAGCCTTTCTTTTTCATTTGTATGAGTCCCAATAGTTTATCTGTGGTCCTTTGCCTTTCAAAAGGAATAGAAAATTGAAATGATTGGAAAAAATATAAGTGAATACCTGTGGCTGCTAGGGCTGGATGTAGGAAATGTGACCTGACTGCTCGCTTCCCACACTAGGCTGAAGCTGAGCTGTCACCCACACTGAAGTGGTGTGTTTTGAACCCCACTGAATTGCTCTGTGCCATGTAATCCTTTCCCTGGCTGGGAAGCACCAGCGATCAGCACTTGGTTCAGCTCCACCATGGTCCTGCCTGATGGTTTGGCTGCAGCTGTGCAGTGCTGGGCTGAAACACCTCCCCAGGGGCTCACCCTGATCTAAATATCTCTTTTGGAGGGAATGCAGTTGCAGGTCTGAAAAGCATTTGCTCTGTAGGCCACTCCTATCCTTCCTAAGGCGATACAGCCAATATTTGAGCGGTTGTGAAAAAAAAGAAAGAAAAATTGCCTGGGGAAAATAGAGGGTCAAACCGTGTTGGATATTTTGTGGATGCAGATGTGATCCATTTCAATGTGACATCTCTGGCAGCGACATAAGCTGCTTTCCTGAATACAAGGCTGTCAATATATCAATTCTCCAATACAGAAAAATAAATTTCAGCGATGCTGCACTAAAAGAAGGAGGGGGATAGATGACAGACAATGACACGCAGGACCTGCTCTGAGCTAATAGCCCATCTCTGAGAACATGACTGTTGAACTGGTGCATTTCAGACTGTTTTTCTTGCCTCTGCCCACATCACCAGTGGTGAGTCATCACGGCAGACGGTACCAGCTGCCACAGTGTGTGCAGCAGTTCATACCACACCCTGCCCAGACCTGCTGCTTAGATCTGCTGCTGACAGAAGCGGGGCTCTGATCCCAGCATCCTTGGCACCAAGAGGATGATTGCTCAACAGAAATGTGGCTTCATGAGACAAGAGACTCTATATTTTCTTTTCAGTACCAAAAGAAGCTGCCACGCTGGGATGGGAGACTGTGAAAGAGTAGGCAGAGCCCTAGTAAGCAGCTACTGGGGAAGAAGAACCATCATAGAGGGAGCCCAGTACTCCCAGTTGCACTAGAGGAGGTTTAAGTCAGATATTAGGGAAAAATTCTTAATGCTTAACATTAAGATAGATAACAACTGATAGTGTTGTTAAGCATTGGAACAGGTTGCCCAGGGAAGTTGTATGACCATTCCTGGAGATACTTAAGTGCAGATAAGGTGCTGAGGGACATGGTTTAGCAGTGACCTGGCACTGCTCAGCACCTGATCTGTCGAATCCACCACTGTCCATCTCAAAACCTCCTGACTGGTGGCTCCAGGAGTGCCAGTATAGTGCTTGACAGGGCAGAGTGGGCATCCTGAGGCAGTGCCTGCACTGCATGGGTTGTGCAAGCCCTTTCTTCTGGGCCTGCATGTGCACACAGCCAAGGACTGGAGAAAATTGCATTTCTCCAGGAATGCTGCAGGACATGGTTGTCAGTGAACAGCTTTTGCTAAGCAGCTTGATGTGATTTAGAAGGAAAGCAGGAAAGCCTCAGCAGTCATAGTCATATTCCAGGCTTGACCAGCATGACTTAGCAAAAGGTCAGTCTGTGTCTGGAGCCGAGTGACAGTCCTTGGGGTGCAGGTACATATCCCGGGCACCAGCAAAAACAGCAAATGATGAAACACGTTGGCAGGACCTGGGAAGGTTGAATTCAGTTTGCTACAGAAGGATGTATTTCAGTAGCTTTTCAAGGTCAGTAGAGATGCCCTATTGCCTCCAAAGCCCATGTCACTGCAACTCCTCTCTGCTTCTTGCTTGGGAATGGAAATGCAGTTGCAGCTAAAAGACCAGAGCTGAAAGCTGCTGTTTCAGCAGAGCGTGGGCTTTGCCCTGTGAAAGCCCCAGCTGCTCAGCTCGGGCACTGAGGGCAAGACAAGCTTCAGTGCTGCCCAGGCAGCTCTGCACACAAAGCAAGGGGATGGGGAAATCGTGAGCCTGCATAATCGTCACTATTAACACCGGTCTCCAAAGGCATTCTCCCTTGAGCACCAACCTCACAGATAATACTCAATCAGCCAGGGCAGAATAGATTAATCAGATTTCTGCAAACAAAGCTGATGCTGATGTCCACTGATTGGAAACCACTCCAGAGCAGAGGGAGTTAAATAGAAAGGTGTTTCCAGCTTTGCTGGAAGGAGATAAGGAAGCAGTGGAGACGTGTAGCAAGACTGTATTAGCAAGGAGTTTGGTATGCTTCTGGTCTGATGGTTACTGCAGCCTCAGGAATTTGCTAATTAGCAGTGTGGGACAACTAATTATCTTGTCAGCCAGTAAGTCAAATAGTAATTCAGTTCAAACACTTTTTTTTTTTTTTTCTCCTATTTGGAAGCATATTTGACACTTTGGCATCTCTGTGCATTATTGTGGTGCACCTGCAGACCCCTCAGCTCTGCAGGAAGGTGGGCTTCTCATCTGAGCACCCAAAGCTGTGTGCACTGGATGGGGCAGAAATTTTTTCCACCTAGTTTGTAAGCATTTTAGTCTATGGGCTTAACCCTACTCTGAGAGATGCCAAAGTAAATCTGAAGTTCCTTTATTTTATTAGAGTTACTCCAGGTGTAACAAACAGCAAAATTTGTTGCTGCATCCGATGAGGGATCCTTATCCAGGGCAAGAGAAGGAAATCTGAGATTAGTGCTTCATTCCCCCTCATAACTGTAAGAGTTATCTTCCTCCCATCCCCTAAACCAAAGAAAAGGGGGATGAGAGGATGGCTTACATTATTCATGAGCTGAGTCCTAATGAGGCTAATTACCAGCTAATTAAAGTCCTTCTAATAGAGATCCTGCACAGCCTGGCTCTAACATACGGTATGGAGAGTTCTTAGCTGAAGAAGCTGAAAAAATGTCTTTGGAATTCATTCAAAAATTAATTTAATATATGATGTCTGCTGGGACTGGGTGAGTCAGAGCACTGTGATGGGACTGTGAATGTGCTGCAATTTATTTGCACTAAAGTTTAAATAAGATTGATGGAGCCATAAAAACATTACTGAAGAGACTTCATGGAGAAATCTAGGAGGGGAATAAAGCACAGCAACAGGCTCTTGGTTTTGTAGCATCCTCCCATCTCACTGTGGGGATGTGATGTAGGCTGGGGTGGATGCCTGGCACTTGTGAGAGTCATCAAAACTCTGCAAGGAGGTTTCCCAGGAGATGAGAGACAGCCAGTGGAGCTGTATCTAGTAGAAGTTTAAGGTCAACCTGAGTTTTATGGTTTAGATTTGAGGTTTTGTCAGAATTTTCCTTGAGGGAAAAGGCTTGGAACACTGTACAGTCTGAGGGCCATCGTTAGAAAGGGTGGCTTGAGGGACCAGATACCCCTCGTTGAATATGAGGCTCTCCCTCTCCATCCCTTTGTCTACAGGGCAGCTGAAGCTGCTCCTTCTCACCACATTCCTCAGCAGCACTGGTGTCTCTGCCCATAGTGCTGTGCAACAAACCCCACCAGCACACCCAGACAGGCTGGAAACTGGAGACTGCCTGTCTGCCACGAATGCTTTGGAAGCAAAGCAAAAGAAATTGGATGGATGGTAAAATAAAACTACAAATTATTATTTGCTTTGGTTTGCTTTTCAAAAATTAAGAAGCTCTTTCAATTGTCTTGGGCTTAATTTATCACCCAGATATAGACCAGCAGAGGCAAGTACATTTATGATGTAAGATGTCTGAAGGTCTTTCTATATGCTTCACAGCCATGAGGTATCAAACCCTCAGCTTTTTAATGATAATTCAAAGTAAGCTGTAAAGAGGAGCAGAAAGTGTACGTGGAGCTGTGTCAGTCTGCAACCACAGGCTGGGTATCCATGGACCCTGGGGCAGCTCTTCTTTCCCAGTGTTTGTTACATTGTCACATTGGCATGCTTCAGTGGCAGGGATGACCTGAGAAGGGTAACAATAAATCTGCTGTAAAATACATCTAGGCATTCTATTTTGGCTGAACCCTCTCCATGTGCTTTTGTAGGAAGTTCTACTGGCCACTGCATTGAGATTTTCGGTGCTGCTGACATCTGCACTATTTCTCACTTGGAAATTTCTTTCCAAATGCTCTGAGATCTCAGCTTCAGCAGGAGCAAGAAAGACTCAGGGCACACCAGGATTTCCAGCCCAGATATTTCTATTATTGCTGGATAAAAAGTGCTGAAGCAGAATCCTTCTGAGTAACTCAGAGTCTCCCTTTGCAACTGGGCATGAGTCAGCAATATGTTGACACATTCTCATTTTAGTAAAATCTGGTATTTGTATCACTAGTAATGTTGATGTACAAAAGGCATTGAAATTAAGTGTTGCATGTTAAAGATCAATTAGCTTTTACTCCCACTGAAAATGACATTGGTATTTGGAAGACATATGTGCACCCATGTCCCTGCTTATGCTTGCTGGGAAATTTATAGTCCTCTCCCCAGCTGCAGAGAGGCCATTTCCTCTGCAGTGAATTTGAGACTGTTTTCCAGCTCTGCTATTCCTCCATTTGAGTATCTTGTGTGCAAGAGAGAGTCCTGAGAAGAGTGAGCAGGTCAGTGCTATCCCAGAGAGGTGGAGAGCCACCTGCTGTTCTGCAGACCTTGTTCCCTTCTCCTGGGCCTATTTTGGGTAACCAAAGGAGCTGATCCACATCATGTGTGTGGGCTGCAGGTGGAAACACATCACCTGCTGTGAGAGCTGCACCCCTGAGGTCATTAATGGCAGCTTAAGGGGAGAAAGGGAAGCACCATCACAAGTGCTGCAAGACCTGGAGTGGAGGTTCCCAAGGCTGGTACCAAGGGCTTTATGCTGTTTCACCAGAAGGAGAACAGGTAGAAGAAATGATGGTAATGATGCTTGCCTGGGATACCAGAGACACTGAGTTTAGCTTGGGTGCTGTGGGGCTCTGCTGATTGCTGGGATATTCCTCTGCTGGTTTAAACCAGGGAGCTCTTGTTGCCAATTTTCTACCCAAGCAGCTTTATTTATCAATTTCCTGTGTTCTTGGGCCACTGATTTAAAAGAAAGTGGTATGTCAAGGAGTAAACCACATCTCTATGATGCATTATTTAAAGCAACAGTCCTTCTTAAATGTGGGGTGGCACCTATCTGGACTTTCCTGTTCCTTTGGTTGGTGTTGCAAGGAGGTGGAGAAGGCTGTTACTCAATGCCTGTGATTAACATGCACCTCCTTGCCCATAGTTCTCTCTCAGGGAGTGGGCAACTTCATTCACACCCCAGCCTTGCTGGATCCCAGGACACAGGGCTCTCTGTGAGCAGACCTGGGTCAAAATAACCCTAATGGAGGCAGCATTAGGGAGATCTTTTCAGCTTGATAATTTCCCTGATGTCCTTAAGGGGACTGGAGAGTGGCTGCTGCTCATGGAGGAAAGGTGCGCTCAAGAAACTTTTTTCTGCCAAAAGACATGCCTGAGAGGTGGTCACAGGTGGCATCTGTGCTGGTTTCAGCCATCATTCAAGGATTAGGAAATGAAAGAAGCCAGTGTAGGAGGAAGGTGATTCTTGCACTAGATCAGTTCTCTGGTGTGGTTTGCACTGTGTCTCCCCCCAGAAAGGTGTAGTGGCCCACTTTGGGCAGGACTGTGCTGGTGAGGAGAGGATCTGCCCTTGAGTAGAGGGCAGAGTGCTGGGGCCAAAACAGGCCAAACATAAGTCTCCCTCTGGCTTATTTTCTCTTCCTTCTGTGTGTGAATACAGATGACTGTGGTACAGAGTAACTAGAAAAATGATGTCAGCTGCTGGGAACATCAGACTGGAAAGACAGAGGGACGTGCATGCTCTGCCTCTTGTTTACACCGAAGTCGCAAATGTTATCTGTCATTTCCAATCACGTGCATGGCTTTGTCTAATTAAATTGCACCTTTTAACACTAGATTTGCTCAGGGGCTCCTTTCCATTCATTCCCATGTCAGGTGGCGCTCCAGCAGCAAGCGGGGCAGGGCCATCCTGGTTCTGTGGTCTCCCCAGAGGGCTGGTAGCTGGCGATGCTGCTGGGGGCTGTACCCAGCTTTGAGTGGAGGCTGGGGCTGGATGCACAGAAGCATCACGTCGGGGAGCACCAGCAGTGCTGGTTCCTGCCGTAATGCTGGTCCCCGGGGACGCCCAGAGGAACTCACCGGGTCATCGGGCATCTGTGAGTGATGGCAGGGAGGGCAGCAGTAAGAAACTTGACGTCACCCGCTATGGCTGCTCACTCTGTCTTGACTGCTGGGGGCTATTTTTAGCGCTATCTGGAAAGTGCCTCCTCGGCAGGGTTTAGTTGCTTAGCAGCCGCCTCGCAACCGGCGTGCTGAGGATGGGAGCAGGCGGTTATTAGCTCACACGTGTGGAGACCGCCCTGTGCTTTCACCCGGGCGCTGCCCCAACACCTAGCAGCCCTCAGCTGGGTGGGGCTGGGGATGAGGGTTTTCTTCCTCAAGATCTGATCTCCCTTTCATGCAGCAGTGTCAACCTCACCGGCCTCAGGGAGCTGTCTGCATGCCCTGTCTTGGGCTCACCCCTCAGGCACAGCAGCCCCTTTCCTCTTGGCTTGCTCTGTTTGGGAACTGGCATCAAAAATGGGGCTTGGACTCAAAATGTGCCTCTTTGGAAGCCCACTGCCCCCAGTCAGGAAAACACAGTATACAAAAGATTGGCAGGATACTTCAGTTATTCTTTGGTGAGCCATTTCACTTTCAGACAATCTGTTTTCTCTGACATATATAGAATTGCATGTTTCTAAAACTGCCTACCAGAATTGCTGGTATCTGAGAGTGAAATTATGTTTGTCATAAAGTCAGTGATGCCCTCAGTCATAATAGAGCTCTCGGAAGACAAAGAGAGTTATTTTCTCAAATTGAAAAGTTTGGTGCTTAAATGATATCTGCTTAAATTGATTAAATCAGATTGTTGAGCCACAGATAACTCCATAAATACATTAAGCTGAAGAAAAAATTCTTTTAAGTCTCCAGGCTCTAACAGGCTCCTTTTAAAGCTGGAAAATCCTGACATGAGTTACTGTAGGGAGAAATACAGTGCACAAAAAGGACTTTTAGGGACCAGTTTCCATAATGGCAGAGGCCTGAGCTGATGCACAATTGTAAGCATGTCCCAGCCACTGGCAAAGTGACCCCTGCAAATGGAGACCGCTGCAGCCTTCCAACAGTCGGAATATTGCAGGTCTTTCTAGGACTTAATGCAAGAGATTATTTGTAAAGCAAAGTTGTCCTTCAGCCTCTGTTCAGGGGTGGTCTTTCTCAGTGGCAGTGTTGGACAGTGTCTCTTTGGGATGGCCACTGTGCAGAGGGACAGTCACCACAGCTCCACCAAGTGCCTGCTCTGAAAGGGACAGACAGGTCTTGGAGACTAGGTGGCAAAGACAAGGGCTTTTGTGGACAGAATGAAAGGGGCATCCACCACCATAGTGTCAACCTTGACCATGGTCTGGTTCTCAGCACTCTCTTTTTTTTGAGCTGTTGTGGAACAACAACTTCTTTAACAGAGCGTTAGCTGGGGACAGCAGCCCCTCATTAGCACCTTTAATGCTGCTACATTCCAGGATATTGCAAATAATATTCCTCAAGAGTTGTCAAAAGCTTGCATGTGGATATGGAGATCACACAAAGAGGAAAAACTGGTGTGATCTGGTAAATCTGAAAAATCAAGCTGAGGCTGTGTGGTCTTTCTGGGTTACATCTTACTCCTGTCTGCCCAAGCCCCTCAGGGATATGCTGTAGCTCCTTGTTCCTGCATTCGCATCTCTCATGTATGACTAGATGTGCCTGGGATTGCATCCAAGCTGGAGAGTGGTGATGCAGAGCCACAGGGCTTTGAGCACAGGCAAAGAAGGTATTGGGAAGGGAAAGCCAGCCAGGGTCAGGGAGGGCTGTCGAGGTGGGAAGTCGCTTGGTCTGGTCAGCTGAGGTGGAGGTCTGGGATCTCCTTCATAACTCACTGCACTGTTATCAAGGGGTGTGGGGGGGTGGGGATGGGCATGTCATTGCAAGGACAGATGCTATTTCAGGAGCAGTGCTGTTTGTGAGACAGAAGGTGTCCATCAGGGAACAGGGACTGAACACTGACAGCAGGAGAGGTTTCTGCTGCATGTCAGAAACTGCCAGGAGGAGTCCAGCTGCATCCAAACCATGGATCAAGTTCCTACTTGAGGAAAGTGATATCTGAATATCATGCCCTGATTAGGTTATGCTGCGTGTGTTTTACACCCAGCATCTTCTGGAGCATCTCTACATAACTCCTAGGCTGCAGGTGGGAATAAGAGGTGGGAGCACTGGCTTCTAAGTATGTGTACATACTTGTAGCCTCATTGATTTAGCATAAAAGGTAGAAATCAAGTATCAATTCACCCTGCTTTGCCAGCTTGGCCATACATTTTTAGAAAGCCATCCTACATTCTTTGTGTAAATATGAGTGACGAGCCACCCCTCTTGGTAAATGTCAGCTAAGAATTAGGGAGGGTAAGGAAATGGTGCAGTCATGTGTTTCGTGTAGGTGATGGTGGCACCAAAAGCCTTCCCATGGTTCGTGCTACTACCCAGCTAGCTGGCAAGCTGGAGCAGAGATCAAACAGTCTGTGAAAAAGTAAAATACAGTACTTCACAACAGAGGAGGCATTTCATCTAGTTATGGTTGGCGTCCTAGGGTAATCTTTAATCACTTAAAGATTAAATGGCAATTCCCAACCTACTAAAAACTCATTTCAGGAAAACCATTATTCTAAACATGCTTGAGTGATGGAGCTGTTTCCTCTCCTTTTGTTCTCTTTTACTGATGTATACACAGTAAAGGATGTAAAGCTGCTTTTCCTGACCAGCCCTGGTAAAGGTGGATCTGGCAGACAACAGCAACGATGGTCTGGGACTCCTGGCCAAAGAAGCAAAACATGGGTGTGTGTTTTTCTGTGATGGTCCCAGAAAAGCAATGGAGAATCAAGTACCTCTGTGCCTGTGCTCCTGTTTCTTTGCAACTATAGCTGTCTCGTTTTCACTGTCTGGCACAGGTGATCTGGCTGAATCAGCCCAGTAAATACCCAACTGTCTGCACAGGCATGTCCCGAGGTGATGCTGGAAAGGTTATTCCTTGGCTTTTTACTCCTATTAGTCATGTTAGCGCTTGTGCCCATATTGATTACCTCCAGTGAAGTTAAAGCTCCTCCGCCCTTGGGAGGCAGTGGGACAACAGATTAGCATGCTTTTCTTCAAAACACCTACCACTATAAACCCATACATTTGCAAAAACAACCCCTGGCTGGGCCTTTTGTGTTTCTAATGAAACACTTTCTGCATTCCAAGTCCAGTTGTCTCTCACTCTGTGTGGTGGAGCCTTTGCTCTGCCACCTGCTGCCAGATGCTTCAAGCACTGCCTTTGCCACAGCCACGTCTAGGCCTTGGGGTTGCTTTCTTTATTGCAAAAGAAATTTGAAATAAGAAACAGTATTTAGGGGTTTTAGGGCAGAACTGTATCCTACTACTTGTTTGTATAATGCTCTTTACTTTGGCAAGTATGTCAAGAGTGGGAAAAGAAATGAGTGTTAACATTTGTCATACATTTGGTAATATTGCCTCCAGAAAGGTAAATGCCAAATGTACGTGTGCCATTTTAGATAGAAGTGCTTCTGGCAAAGAAAGGCGTTTTCTACTCAGTTATGTGGCCTTTTTGATGTAAATGTTATGAATGTGTGGTAATATTTGGCCATCTGCTGATGATAGTAAGAATTGCACGAGTGTGGCAGAATGGAGTCCCTGCACACTGCCTGCTGCAGGAGCCGCGGCCGAGTGTGCTGCTGCGGGTGGGAGGAGGGAGCATGTGGACCCCAGCACCCTGAACAGGTGCCAGGATCTGCCCCATAGGGTGGGATGGGGGTGACAGCCTCATCTGGGCTTCCTGACTTCAAAAGAAACCTAAATCCAGATTTGGGATCACTATCTTGGTCTATAATAGCATCTGGGGGTGGAAGCTAGCAGGTGACCCCACTGACCCACAGCAAACCTTCCTCAGGCTATTGACTACTTGTTGCTTTGAATCGCTGGAGCTGTTTCCAGAAGTGCTTTTGCCTAATGTCTGTAATCTATAGGGTCATGGACTGTATCTGGTGACAAAATCAGGGTGCAATATCTGGGTGAGAGAGGAAAAGGAGAGGTGTGAGAGGAAAGAAGATGATAGAAACAAAATAGAAAAGGTCTAAATAAAAAGGTGAGAAAGATTTGGTTTGTCTGATCAAGGCTGTGTGAAGGAGGAGATGGAGGTTGAGAGAGTAGGGAAAAGATGATAAGGGAAGACATGGAGATGAGAAAGGCAAGGAGCAGTGGGAGTGATGAGCACTTTTCAGAAGAGAGGTTAGGATCTATTGTCCAGGTCAATATATAGACCTGTCCCTTAAGTCCCCAGTGCACCCCCTCTGTCTGCAGAGGCTGTGGGACCAGGGGAGGAGGAGAAGATGCAGACTTTTCTACTCCTGGCCAAGCCCTGCTGACACCAGTATTTGTTTTATTAAACATTGTTTTTTAAAAATTTATTTATTATTATTATATTCTTGACTCCATTTCAGAACTGAAAGAAGTTGATTAAAAGTTTCATTCCTTTGTTTTTCTTTTCCTCTATGAGACTGGCCACCCCATTTTGTGTGCCAGCATAAACCAGCATTGCAATGACTGTGGCCAGGATGGATATGGGGACATGGGTGCTCTGACTGTGTGACTGTGTCACCAAGGAGACAAGTCTTCACAGTCTTTACTGGCTCATCACATGCACATACTGCAGGATACTGGTATCATGCTTTACAAAAAAAAAGGTTGTGTAAGGTGATGTGATTTTACAGTCTGCCCAGCAGAAGGCAGTCAGGTGAGCTCCAACAATATTGGATTATCTTATCCTCCCATCAGAGGGAGTTTTCATAAGTTCTTATCCCTGCCATACCACAAAAGGTACCGAGGAGGTGGTTTAGGAGGTAAAAAAGGAGGACTTGGCTTTTAAATTCACAAAACAGTGAGTCAGGAAAGGTTTCTAGAAGAGACAGATACAATAATAGCTCATCCATTTTCTTTCAATCTTTCCTGAACATGTTCATTGCATCTCTTTATGCTGAATGAATTTTCTCAGCACAGGCAGAGTTTTTCCCTGTGAACCCACCCCCCACAGAAATAGAGATATATGACATTGTTACAACACAAGTCCCCTCTGTATTCATCAAACCCTGAGTGTCTGCTGTGGGTCATGAGCAGGAAACAGAAGACCATGTCCTACAATGAGAGCTAGAATCCCGTATGTGAAGGTGACAAACCCAAGTCAGGGATGCTCAATCAGTAGGGTTCAACAGGAGTATGGTTCCCAGGCTAGCCAGTGCTGAGAACCTACTGCATGAGGAGCAGTCCTTGGGGTTGTGCCTTGCTTCTGGTTCAGGATTTTCTTAGGGGAGTAGTTCTCATCATCTGTCAAATGTCATCACCTGAAATGCCCCAGTCCCTGGTTCAGCCCTGGGGTCATTCCACTGCTGCAATGAATTTGTGCCAGGTAGGGACTTTGTCGTTTTTTGTTTTTTTTTTTACTTTCACCTATCATCAGTTTGAAAAATGCTTCTCTGTTTGACAGGCAGTGTATTGAATTGCTTCTGCTCTTTTGCTTTTAAGTCAGTTTTTCATTTCACATTTCTCAAGATCTCAGCAGAAGCTATTTGTTTTGTTTCCATCTGAGATAGAGTTAAATTTCTTCCTAGCAGCTGGTACAGTGCTGTGTTTTGGATGAGAATAATGTTGATAACACACTGATAGTTTGTTTCTGAGCACTGTTTACCCTAAGCCAAAGACCTTTCAGCTTCTCACCCCACCCCACCAGTGACAAGGCTGGTGGTGCACAAGAAGCTGGGAGGAGACACTGCCAGGACAGCTGACCCAAACCAGCCAAAGGGATATTCCAGACCATATGGTGTTATGCTCAGCATATAAACCAGGCAGAAAGCTGCCTGGGAAGAAGGCTGGGCATTGGTCAGTAGGTGGTGAGCAATTGCATTGTGCATCACTTGGTTTGTATATATAATTTTTTTTCCTTCCTTTTCTGTCCTATTAAACTGTCTTTATCTCAGCCCCTGAGGTTTTTTTTTTTCTAAACTGCTCTCCTCCATCCTGCTGTATGAGTGAGTGGCTGTGTGATGCTTAGCTGATTGCTGGGCTTAAACAACAACAGTACTTTTTGGCACCCAATGTGGGGGCCAAAGGGTTGAGATAACCACAGATCTGACTAGAATATGTTAAAACAAATTTGTCATAAGTGTTCATTATATTTATTTAGTAGTCACTGGTCTCAATGAGGACTTATTTGCTATCAGAGTTGTTGTGCTTGTTCTCAGAGTTGTGTTATGCAATACCCCACTTGCTCTGTATGTTCCCAGTTGTGCTGTTTGGCATTCTGGGGGCTGGATTAAGTTTTGCTATAGTGTGTAACACTGGTTTATGATATGATAAAATTACTGGTTGTAAGGCTAATCTGGTGTTTGTACTCAGCATTGCTGTAATCTCCCTTCTTTGGGAACCATCTCTTAGAAACAATTAATAATTACACTCTTTTTTTTTTTTTTTTTTTTTTCCCTTGGAGAGACAGTCTGTGGGGGAGACAAGAGGAAACATTTTCCCCAACTCCTGCAAGTTCCCCTTCTCCTTCAGACTTGTTACAATAGTGCTCGAGTACTTGAATATCCTGAGATGTTCAAACCAGCATGTTCCTATTGCTGTATCTCTAGACTGAATGTGTTTCAGGTCTTGTTTAAGGTTAAACAACTATTTCAGAATACCACTCAGAGATCTGCCCTGAGGCTGCATAGTTATGAGAGACAGGGTGTGTGGGATAGTATAGTCAAGTAGCTAGGACAGTGGACACCTCTAGTGTTTTGGAACTTCATTCCTGAACAAGTGTAGCTCGTGCTTACCAAGCCCTGTTCAACACTATTCAGTATCTTCAAGGACAAGAGAAAGTCTCTGGAGCTGATGACAAAATGACAGGCACTGCAGCTACTCCAACCTGACACTGCAGCTGAACCAGAGAACGAGTCCATGCCAGGATCAGTCACCCATATACAAAGGAAGAAATATTGGATGTGAAAGTCAGCTCATTTAGTAAGGAAAAAACTTCTAAGAAGGGGAAGGAGGAAGGAGTGGACAAGGCAGGCTACTCTGAAGCAGGGCCATCGTAAGAAGAGGAGGAGAAAGAGGCCTTAAGCAGTAAATGAGGTGGTAACCACCCAATCCCTTAATGAGCTGTGATATATGTGAGAAGATTTTGGCCATTGTCCAGGTAAGCACATTGTCACCTGGCTGCTCCAGTGCTGGGATAATGGGGCCAGTATCTTGCAGTAGAAAGCAGGGAAGCTGCACAGCTGGGATCTATGCCTAGGAAAGGGGGCATTGAGAGTGATTGGAAAAGGGGTGCAGTCCCTTAGCTTCTGGAGGTGATTCCTGAGACATGAAGGAATGCTACCCCTTCAAGGAAGGGACATCTTGGAAGAAGATGTTGCGTGTCACTGAGGGCCACCATGTACAGAGGTATCCAGTACCTGAGGCAATCAGGTGTACTGGAGGTGATTTTTGTTGACCTGGACAGTAAACAGTTTTCAAAAGCCAAGTGTACATGACCCCTGTGGCAGAAGTTTGTGCAAAGCACACCATTGTTGCAGACAAACTCATTGCCTTTAGCGTCCTTGAAGGATGGAGAGGGACAAACAGTGGATGAATTTACAGGTCAACTCTAGCAATCTGAAGAAAGTCTTTGGTCCTTCCTACAGACCTGCATCTCAGTTGTGGAATATATGTCCCGGGAGCTCCAGCAATTCAGAGATACTTCCTACTCCGCACCTGTACGGACCAGTATCTCAGCTGTTAGGATTACTGTTGCTCTTTTCAGGAGAGAGGATATAGTGGGTACAGACCACAGGCCACACTCTGGTTTTAACCACATGACCATGGAGAGGACTTGAGGAAGTGGGATGGAAAATCTATCTCGAAACTAGAGGTTAAACCATGATACTCTTCTTGTTTACACTCTTTCTACGACAAGGGAAACTGTCAAACTTGATACTGACCATTTTGAGCAAGAGATGTCTGCTTCAAGGCTTAGAGCTTGGCTTTTTATAAAGACCTGAACAATGTGCAAAATTTGGATCCAGTTGCTGTTTCAAACGAATATAGCCAAGACTGCATTATTGAACTCAAGAACAATATTGTACCCTTTTTGCTGCAGCACTATGTTTCCATTTAGAGTAAAAAATAAGCTTGACATATTGAAGGAAATGTTGAAGATCTCCTACAGAAGAAAAAGATACTTGTGTTAGAGGCATAGGGACAAATACCCTATTAGGGAACCCTGTAGGGGAGAGCCTGACTTGCAGGGGGTGGATGTTCCTTTGGCCAAAAGTCCTGTGCAATTCTTTCATCCTGCTAAGTGAAACGTTTTGTGCTCTTTCTCTCACCACAGTCCTTAATTGTAAGTGAAAATCTTTCCATATGTGGCTGAGATCTATCAGAATTCATAGCAATTGAATTAAATTTCCCTCTTATTTGATAGTTTAATAATACCCTGGGTAGTATTTAATGCTACTGTTTTACTTGCCACATCTGGTGCAGAATGAATATTGCTCCCTTACGAAGCTGGAGACTGGGCTATTTATAAAAACTTTCTTTTATGCTGAGTTCATTGTTGATTTTAGTGTTCCCCTTTCACATCTGTTTCACTTAAAAGAAAAAACAACTCTGAAAAAGAAAGGGAGAAAAGGCAGTTCCTGTGGGCTACTATTAGTGTTCCTGACCCTCTTGGTCCTGCTTACCTGTAGCTCAGATGAAGTCAAGCTGACAACCAACTCCTGTCACTGTATCAGGCTGAGTTATATTGATCTTTATGTATAGATTCCTTTTACTTCACAGGGAATATTTTACCTGTGAAGAGTTTGAGCAATACTCACATCCTGGAATGGTAAAGGTGTCCTTTTAGCATTTGCCACTGGAAGCTGCTGAGATGGATTTCAACCTATTGCTCTCTGCTCCAAAGGCAGCTGTGTTGCAGCAGTGGCAAAAGAAACCTCAGGTCAGAGAGCTATGAGGTTAAACTGAAGCAGACACGGAGTCATGTCTTGCAGCAAGACAAACAGTATTACTCACACAATGTGAACGAGATCTGTCCCAGGGCTTATGAAGACTGTTAGGTTTGCAAACGTGGATAAAAGGCACTAAGGAAACCTCCCATATTTTTTCATTGTGTTGTCTTTTCTGGGACTTGCCCATTTGCTGGGTTTGTTCTCTAATGCTGAATGCATTTTGAAGCTCTCTTCAAGTGCTGTGTATTTAATTGGCTTCCAGGCAGGCACCTTGTGTGATGCAGACTGTCTTGTTGGCAGTCTGTAAAATATTTTGCCATTGTTTTTTTTCATTTGGCATACAAGCATCAGCACACAGTGTCCAGAATAGACAGGTCTAAGTCACTGATGACATCATGGTCTCTGGAAGAAAAACTTCCTCAAGGAGCAGAGACAGTACAGGTAAGTTTGGGATAACTACAGAAAAAATCCACTGTTTTGTGTAGAAAATTTAAAAATATGCTCAGAATGATAAAAGGGAATCATAATGCTGACAACTAGCAGAGGATGAATCAGATGAACCCAAAGTCAATGTGATTGTATTTTACACTGTATCAGTGATTACATGCATAGGATAAGCTCTAGCTCTCAGTGAATTAATCCTTGTGTCATGGTGGCCCTTTCCCTCTTAAAGGGGGGAAATTGTGGACCAGAATGATTCAGCAGCAGCTGACTTGAAAGGAGGCAGGGCTTCTCAGCAATCCTTCTGTCTTTGGAACCTGTCACTTCCAGTCTAGAGCCTGCTGGACCCCAGGTTCTGACCATGGTTTCCCTTTTTCTTTTTTTTTCTTTCATTCTTTTTCTTTTTAAGATGACCGCTGGTAGCAAACAGTAAAATCCCTCTTTGCTGGCACTGCTGTGGGAAGGTTCATCAATTCCTTTTGGTTTCCAGGAAATATTGAAAACTATTAGGGAGAGGAGAATCAGCTGGGAGGGAGGGAGGAGGAACACAGCAGGAGTTATTCAACTATCCTGGGAGATTTTCATCCTTCGACTAATAACTGAAGCAGAATAAAACAATGGAATTAATTTTAAATTGCCCAAACAATCAAAGAGCAATTACTTCCTTTAATTACAAGTAAAATGGGGAAAACAATAGGATTTAATTTAAGTGAGATCTCGACCAACTCGGTTATGATTTTTATTTAATACAAAGGTGACACAACTTCCTGCTTTGTGATATTCTTATATGCCTGAAAGCACTGTGCTTTATCTTCACCACTGACATGATAAACTACAGTATGGACTTTGCTTAATAGTCAGCACCTGGCTGAAAAATACACCAGAGTTATACACTTTGTTTTTAAGTTATAATCCCAAATCTATACAGCAGTATCTGCTTTCAGTGGCAAAGTTCACAGGGAGAACCTGGCATTAAGCTGAATGATGCTCTGTTTGTTTTGGTATTACTTAGTAATCATGTTTTTTTTTAACACCACCAAGCACCACCCCACCTCAGTATCATGGTTCTTTTACAGAGCACATGGCTAACTCAGTCACTCCCTGGGTTCAGTGAGAGGGGTATGAGGGGGGATTTGGGGTACTCCTGGGCTAGAAAAAGATACTGAAATCTGGGTAAAAAGAAAGGGAAATGAGAGCAAAAATAATAGCTGGATTAGTTGGCTGCTGGAGCACTGCAGGCGAGCTGGGGAGCAGCACAGCTGTAGAACAGTTCTGGTTTGTTTCTTCCTGCTTTTTTGCCTTTGTAGTTGCAGATTTTTAATTTATTTGTTACTATTTTTAGCATTATTCCAGTTTGTAGCATTTAACCTTGCTGCTATAATAACTGCTGCAGAAATTGTCACAAGGGAATTTATTCTGTCTTGTGCATACATTTGTATGGCATGAAATAAAGCCTGAGGCAAGCTATTGAACAACAAGGAAAAGAAAAAATATTGACTCACCAATTCAGTAAGCATCATCTGCCTAGTGTGTTGAACAAGGCAGGGGTCCTGTAAGAAAAATCTCCCTTGCTCATATTATTAAGGAATATCTCGTAAGACAAAGAAATGAGAAGACTGGAGAGAGATGCATGGCCTAAAGTAAGCCTGGTAATTTTTGACTCCTTGACTTTGCAGCATGTCAATATATAAAACTCATACATAACTCATATAGGTTGGCAAAGGAACTGATATAACCAGACGTATATTTCCAATTCATGTAAATCAGTGGTAGTTTAAATTCTTGGTGTTAGTGGATCCATTTATTCTCATCTTGATACTTGTTGCTTTTATTTAGAGTAGCCCCTTCTGACGTCCTGAGTCACTTCAGGAGAGGAGGACATGAGAATCCAGCTTTAGCTTCTCCAGGCAGCTCTCAGTCCCATGCCTCTGTTGTTGTCAAGGAGACATATCTCTGGCATACATCTTCCCTGTGGTTTCTCTTCTTAGTATGCTTTTCCATTGCTATGGAGACTATCAGAAATTCATTTAGCTAAACTCCCAGTGCCCCACAAGGAGCGAGTATTTCATAACTCACTGCTCAGAACAAGGAGTGCTTTTTAATTTTGGCCTCTCACCTGCACTGCCCAACCTGGCTACACGAGGGATTGTCTGTGCTGAGTCTTTCTGAACTGGAACAAGACAACTCTAGGGCAGGGTTATAAAAAGGTGTCTTCAGTGGGGATGGTTTTGAAGCTGAGGTTAACTTTGCATGTGGGAGGTAGCTGAAGGCCTGCCCTGGCTACTTGGTGTGGCTCTCCAAGTTCAAAACCCTCATTCTCTAGGTCTCCAGCTTGAGTTCTGCTGAATTCTCACACCATTGATATCTCTGGTAAAGAGACTGTTTCAGATCAAGGAGTGTTTGCATGCTAAGTGAACTGCTACTCTGGAGACCTTAAGGATTTCCTAATAATTTATTTTGAGGAGACCTAATTACACAAAAGACTATTAAGAAACAAGTCTCCAAATAGTAAGAGGATCTGAACTTGCTGGGATAAGAGCAGAAGCTCACAAACTTGAGGACTGGGGCAGAGAACACAGGTATGGTGGTCTTTCATGGATAATACATGAAGCTTAACAGACAAAACTAAGGGCAATGTTTAAATATAATGGTGCAAAACAGAGAGAAACAGAACCACTCTTTTGGTCACCATTGCATGGTAGGAGAGAGTGAATTATGCAGCAGGACTAGCAGAAGTACATAATGAGAAGGAAGGTATGTGGCTCGGTTTCACCAGCTCCCAACTGTCAGCATCCTGACACTACAGCTGAAGGATGCAGTCCCTTCAGGACAGCATCTGGGTCTGTGTCAGTCGAGTGGTGGCATTTTGACTCCTGGAGAGCAGTGGGACAGTTGTGCTAGAAGCAGCAGCAACTCAACAGTGGAAATGGCAATAGCAGGCTGGAGGAACCTAACTGTGTGCTGGCACTATGCACTCTAACCACTTTGGCCAGTGTAGAAGTGTAGGCTTTACTAAGAAAACCAAGACATAAGAAAACATATAATCTGGGTTTTACAACAGCTGGTACACAGGAAAGTGGTCACTACTGGGCTGAGAGCCATCAAGCAGTGTGTCAGAGCAGACCAGAATATCCTCTCCTCTGAGATAAGGAGGAGAATAATCCTTACAAGCAGGTCCACTATGGACTCAGTACTATGGGAATCCTCCTTTCAAAGAGAATGCTAGTGAGCAGGCAAAAATTATAAACAGGGCAGCCTATAAAGGAATAAAAGCTCCACATTAAAGGTGAGTATTATGGCCTCTCTTGTGAGCTCTGCGGCTCATGCTTGAGATGGCAGCTGAAGCTGCAGTTCTCAACTCCCTGCCCTGTTTCCCCACTCCAGTGCACAGTCTGACATATTAGCATAAGCCTCAATTCCAGTTTGCATTAATATGTCAGTCTATGCCCTGCAGAGACTCAGAAACAGATATACTGTCATTTGACTACTGGGGCTAGAAGGCCATAGGAGGGTTCTGAGATGGGGACAGTAATTCTATTAACGTTCCCTGAGTAAAACAGAGCCCACCCATACCCACAAATCTGTTAGTAACCAGACAGTCTCCAAATCACAGCTCTAGTGCAAGACAGAGCCATAAATACTCAGCAGGTACTAGGAAGAGCTGGACCTGGATAAAAGAATCTAATTAGATAAATAAAATTATGTAATCAGTTGAGGCATTTTACAAAAATGTAGATCAAATTTATGTATTTTAAGGCACATGAATTGTAATAAAGTAGGGTTTGGGGAACCGAAAAGAATCACGTATACCCTGTCACTTCTGCAAATCACTATCTATTCATTGATTTAAAAAAACAGTTACTGGTGAAGCTGGACTGTAGCCCACTAAGGGTACAGGAGGCACATCATGAAAGTACCCTTAGTGTTAGACAGTCAGTACACTGCACCTGACACACAGGCTGGGGAGAATGAAAAGAGGAGGAAAATACATTAAATATCAATCCTGAACAATTGATTTCAGAACATCTTAGAAGAGATGAGTTTGAGATTTGTTTGAGATGGTGAGAGATTTGTTTCTATGTCATTTTTAATCATATGAAGTTCAAAATTTATAGGATATATTTCATTTAAACTTGGATGTTCTTGTTTTCAACTTGGCTTCCAGATTTAAAGGAAATCAGGTATGTTGATCCAGCTGGTGTCTGTAGAAGTGTGTATATGTATTTATACACCACAAACACACAAATGCATTTCAGAAGGGCATTACACCCAAACAGCAACTACCTGTGCAGCTCTGGTTTATGCTACTACATTTCTCAGTGTCATTTTTTTGTCTCATCATGGGCTTTCTTCTTAGCATTTAGAGGTTTGGCTTGTCCTTTAGCTGTGTGTTGGTGAAAGCATACAGGCAGGATTTATGGATTTGTGAATATATCATTGTGGGGTTGGTGGAGTGGGTCTGCATGCTTGGAGCTGAATTCCATTTATCTGGGGAGTAGGTGTTTAACTAATGGGCACATCAGACATGGAATAAATGCAGGGCAGCTTCTAGTGTCAGTGTTTTAAAAAAACATCTGAATGAATGAGCTGAGAGCACAAAACATTGACTTTTTTTTTTTATATTCAGTGAACAGAAATAACAAGAAAAAGTACCATGATTAAATGCTATCTTTGTGCTTTGCTGATTATTTCGAGGTTAATTTTATTCATTCTGAATGATCTCTGTATCTGCAAGATTGAGGGCAAGTTCAAGGAACTGAGAGAATTAAGTACTTACAAACCATAGGTTGAAAACAATCTAATTAGTATCTCAAACAAGAATTTAAAGAAACTTACATGAAAGACAACAATAAGTTTATGTTGCTTATGGATTACTTTCTAGCTGAATGAAAGGGTGACCATGTTTGTTAAAGGGTCTTTGGGTTAAAGGGCTGTAACACTGCTGTGTGCACCAGCTGCAGGAGCTGTGATTCATGGAGGACAGCTGTGCTACAAGGAACCAGGCAAAAGCACAGTGCAAACTATGGGCTAGAAAAACAAGGAAAGAGAGAAAGAGAAGCAGAGAAAAGTGTTGTAGCTAAGGGCTCATTCTGCTTCAAATGATGAAGCTCCCACTGACTTCAGCCTCTTGGTCCCTTCTATAGCAGAATTATTAGACTTTAAGTTGTGCTCCAAGATCCCAAGTAGATAAAGTTCTCACTGTGGTAAACATAAGGAAATATGTCATTTCTGCCTAGGATGTTTTACAATATGTGGAATTTTATAGAATAACAATTTTTTTTTTTTTTTTTTTTTTTTTTACAGGAGAAATTACAAGTATGGGGGGGCTAAGACTCATAGATTCATAGACATTAGGGGTTGGAAGGGACCTAGAAGATCATCTAGTCCAACCCCCCTGCCTGAGCAGGATCACCTAACGTACCAATTGTGTGTAAATCACAAAAAGAGAAGTTAAAAGATGATGTCAGTACTGCATGATGAGATCTGTTTTATTTCTTTTGTTTATTTCTGATTAAATCCTTGTACTTTTATCTATAAACACACAACCCCCTTGATTTTTATGAAGCCTGTGAAGGAAAAATTTGCAAATTGGGAAAAAGTCAGAAATGTTGACTAGGAATAATGTATGCTATTTACACACAAGAACACATGCTATTTTTTTCATTGTGGCCTGGATATGAATCAAAGCTGTGCACTGGAGAAAGCTGTGGTTTGTAAGGTTGTTGTTAGAGAAGTTGGAAATTGTAGTGATTTTGACAGGGTGCTACAGGAAGATGCTTTGGTGGTTATAATGCATATATGTTATTTGAGAAATCAGATTCTCTATTACATAATGTTAGACAGCTCTCCCACACCGAGCTTTTCACAGGCTCAAATTAATACCAAGTCTTTGCACTGTATGTATCTGGCAGTAGAAAACAATTTATTCTCATGTGATTCAGCTTGAATTGTGCCATCATTTAGACAGAGCCTTCCTCACAAAAAGAACACCCAGTAACAACTGTGCAGGTGAGATTTCAAGCAAGTAGTGCCTGGGGCCTCAATTCCCGTGGAGACTTTGGACCCTCCTGGGTTTGCTCTGGATAGTGCCAGGTGACTGCAGCCACAGGGATGCCCATCCTCTTCAGCACCAGGTAGGAAAGCCATGGGTGAGCTCGAGCAGAGCAACTTCTGCGGCTGCTGACCCTGAGTTTACCTCAGCTTTATCCACACTTCACAAGTCTAGAGTCTAACTCCACCTGTTTTCTGCTGCTTTTTTCCACTCCGGTAGCATGTTATCATGCAAACATCAAAAGGCATGAAAGACACTGTCTTTTTATCTGGTTTCTTCTAGAAGCAGAGGTTACACGGTCCCTTGGCCAGCAGGTGGGCTGTGGGTCTTCTAGTAATAACTTCTGGTCTCAATGCCAGCTCTGTGGTCAAACACCTTGACCTGTGAGTTTCCACAAAAACACCCTTCAGAAGGACTCTGAAAAAATACGTGTGGGACTTGAGAAATGTCTGTAGAATTGACAGATAATCTGGTAATACTTCACATATAAAATCAGTATGACTGGCTAGGTCAGAGCAGTGAACTCTGGTGGGTAAGGAGTTGCTTCTTGAATCTGTCTCTGAAACTGGACCCATGTCTTCTCCCTTGCATGCTCTGATAAAGTTTTATCTCATAAGGCTGGTTATTGTGCTGTCACTCAAAGTATGACCCAAGTGACATATCTAGTGAAATCATCAGTCTTCTCCAGAGCCTTCAAGGAAAAACAGAGATAAGGACTTGATAATGTTGAGTAATAGAACACATTGAAAAAACAGGTAGGAAAATAAACCTAGAAAAAGAAGTTAAAATTAGTGAAGATTAAAGGATAAATATCCTGGGGGAGTTTACTGTATGTTCCCCTTTTAATTGTACTGCACCTCACAGACCAATTTTTCTTATTTTCATAACATTCCACTACCAGTGATAAGCACCAAACTTAAGATAAATTAACAAGTTGGATTCAATACAACATCCAAACAAATTTCCCTGGGTTTATTATGCCTTAAGGGCTTGATACTTTCCCGGCAGCCTTTTTCAAATTATCCCTCCAACAAACATAATATAAAACTTGGGTCTGTAGAGCATGAAAATTTATGTGAGGGTGTGATTATTTTAACAGATGGAAATTCTCAGATTCACCAGAAAGGTGAAGCACCAAGTACACTATAAATTTTTCAGAAGGACTTCACAGTGTAATATTCTGGCTCTGTTGGCATCCACGGTAAAAGATAACTGCTTCTTGCTCCAACCCTGTCGTTTTCTGCAGTGCAGCACAGTGAATGCCAGCTCTGTTCCAACATTGTGCAGCATTTCATAATACGCAATTGCTCCCAAGTCCTGATTCAGCTTTTCACTCTTGCAGGATGCAGTGTTTCTCATTAAGCTTCTGCCCAGGCTCTCCAGAAATAATGCAGGCAGCCCAGGTCTCCCAACAGCTGCCAGTCAAAACAGCCAACTCTTGCAGCAACACAAACTAATCCTCAGCCATAGTGTTTGGCTTGCAGATAACAGAACTGCTTGGGCAGGACCTTGGGTACAGCACTGTCTCATTGACAGAAGAGAGAGAACTGCTGCTCGTGGCACACATTTTATTCGTTGTGAGTAAAAGCATACTTGATTCTCAGCCAGCACTGTCTACCAAACACACATGCAACTGTTCCACAAAGAATTTGATTTTCAGAGATGCTGAGAAATATTTTTAACTGAGTTGCTATGATGCTGTCAATTTAACTACATGACGCACTGTGTGCAGATGATGGCTTTTGTTTAGAGCATTCTTTGTGCCTTCCACAATTTGTCAAAAGATTGCTGCAGTTTCTGATCTCCTGAAGACCGGCCTGGAAACTGCTGCTTTGGGCTATCTTGTCATTTTTACCCTGACTGAAATGTAACAGTTGTAATATGGCTGATTGGACTGATAAAAAATTTACTTTTCTACTATTTTTCCTTGGACATTTCCAGCTCTAAATATTTAAAGACCTACAACTGTTTCAGGCTGTGTATTTATCAGGTCAAAATAACATCAACGACTACTTGTTTAGGAAACATACAATTAAATAGAAGTGCTCAGTTTATATATTATATATGATTGTTGCTGGTAATACATAAATAATGTCTGGGATATTGAAGAAAGCTTATAGCTCATAAACAGAAAACATGCTGTTAATAAACATAATAAATAGTAACAAAAATGAAGAAACAGCTTTATATACACAACCAAGGATGTCTGTAGTCTATGATGTATTAAATCTATAGCAAACATCTAGGACAACAAGTCAAATATTTACTCATATGTACTGTAAATAATGCTACCCTACCTAGGAGATGTAAAATGCCTTGAAGATGTAATAGCCTTAAATAAATCCAGTAAAACAAAAATGAAAGTTCTAAGAAAGTGAATGTATTGTATTTGTTGCAGTGTTGTAGAGGAATACTGTTCAGTAAAAGTTATCCTCTAAAAGACCTTGAGGAAATGAACAGATGGTTCCATGTGTATCCCACTGCAATTCAAAGCAGTTTTATAAATACGCAGAAAAAGGAAAATGATATTTTCCTTGGTCTTTTATGTAAAGCTAAGAAGGTAAAGGATTATTTTTGTTAGTACTTAAATCAGGGTGGAATTCTAAAATATAAGATTAACTTTTTTTTACATTAAAAAAGATTTTCGACCCAAAACTCTCGAATGGTTCCCTGTGCCTTGTTGTTAGGACTATTTGTACATTGGATTTCTGTATTAATACAGAAATAGGATAAGGAAAAAAATCCAGTGGGATGAAGCAAGGTAGACCCCAGTACAGACTGCTCCATTTCTTCATGATAGTGTCTTTGCTCGGCAGTACAATCTCCATAGGTCATTACACCTGATGACATTTTTAATGAAGAAAACAGTAGGAGTCCTGAGGGACCTCCTGTGCATGTGCTGACGGGCTGGGCTGGTGCCACCAGACCAATATGTTCTGGACACCCTGGGCTCTCTATGCCTGCACAGACTGACCATACAGCACTTGTGGTTTGAGTCTACTATGTCCAGAAATCAGTGTATGGGGCCATTCAACTGAAAATCTTGCAGGTTACTGAGAAAAATGGGATTCTGCCATTAAGCAGTAGAATTGGCAGGTATAGGGAATAACTATTCTAGGAATTCATTGTAATTTTTAAGAGGCATCCATCTGCAATATACAGGCTACAGGATCTTGGCATCTGGTACTTCTCTGCTCTAGTTAAATACTATTTTGCTCCTTGGCTTCTGTCCTATTTCCAGAAGAGGAAATAGCATCTCTTTCCCTCTCATGGCTGATGATTGTTTTTCTCTCAGTCTGTAGCTTTGTTATGGATCAGGGGGAGCCAAGGCCCAAAAGTGACTTGTAATCCTCAGCACATGCTTGTTTTTCTAGACATACTGTTTAGTAAGGGGTAAAAGATGCAATATGTTGCTTACCACACTATTTCAGCACATTAAATATATACAATCTGCACTTTATTCCAACTAAAAATAACACTTAGAATAATACAGTTTTATTTTATATATTAAACCAACAAGTCATTATCATAAATTATAAAGCAGGAAAAGTGTGGTTCACGATATCTGTCAGGCTGTAGCTCTGCACGAGGATGGATGTGGACAGTTTGATGTCAGATGTATCCCTGCGAGTGTCATCGACTCATTCTGAGATTTCAGATGGGTCTCTTAAATATATATATTTCTGTTCTGAGACAGGCCACATTTAGACATCTTATTTGTTTTTTAACAAGACTCAAGAATCTACAGCTCAAACTGATGGCAGTGCTGGCCAGTTAAGTAGCTGTTATCTATAACATCATTCACATTTCACAGTATAATCATCCTTGTAGAAATAGATCAAGTGTGTCTTTTAATTTAGCACCTATGTAACATTTTACAGTTTTAAGGCTGTGCACTACAGCAGTTTAGAAAATTAAATATCATGGATCAAACATTTACAAACGGAGACAACCGCACTCGTAAGAGGGATCTGCATTAGACCACATAGACTGCAACAAATTCATCACTAGAATACAGGATTTCTGATACAAAACTGACTGTACCAACCATTAAATCCTAAAATCTTGCTATACACAGTTAGTTGTTGGACATAGCATGGCAGCTTACTTTCTTGACCCCCTTGCTAAATTAATTGGAATGGTAGTTAAAAATACATTCCTAGTACTGTCCCTCAAGTGATTTATGTTGTTACTGTTGGGGTACTACTCAGTCATGAAATGAAAGGAAAAATCATCACCTGCTCCATCACCATGGGGCCGAGGCTCTGCTAGACTTTGTCAGAAAGGGTGAGCAAATTTGCAGTAGGTGTTGTTGCTATACTTATAAAAAACTGATTTTGCTGCATGTTGTGTGATTTTGGATGTCCACCTCAATTATAAAGAATGGAAAAAAAGATCTATTGTGGCCCATGGAATTGTTTTTGCAGAACTGATTTACTTAAGATACACCAGCATATGTCAGTTGAAATGCAGTCTGATGTACTCTGGGTCATGTTGCATCAAAATGGCTTTATGATGTAATGAAGCCATGAGAGATTATTATTATTATTAGTCCTGAAACTGATTTTGAAATTTGTGTACGTCTTGCACTCATTGCTAATGGACTGTAAGGCAACAAGACTGTAGCAGCAGGATGATGGCTGCTCTGCAGAAAGCAAGGAAGGCAGCAGTATGCCATCTGTCTTAGCTAAGCCACCAACAGAACCATGGAGTATTAGGCACAGGGGAATTTTAAAAGTCTCCTCAGGTCTTTCAGTGGTTTCAAATCTAGGCTATTGTAATTTAAAAAAAGGAGTTTGATCTACCTACGTCTCTTTGCTAACTATTGTCGTTTTTCATAACTAAGAAAATATTCTGCAGTCAGGAACTGGGTTTATTAGATCAGATAATGTACGTTTCCAGGTCTTGCAAGGAAAAATAAAAATACACCTGAGACAGTCCTCTCATCATTTTTGGGCAATGTACTCAGAATATCTACCAAATCGTGAAGGCTCTTTTTTTTCCCCTCCCCTCAGATTTGCCTGCTTTTCTCTTTAGAGATGGACTTTCCCCACAATGGGCGTCAAATGGCCTAGGA
The DNA here is from genome assembly GCA_024611195.1 of Ceyx melanurus. Classification (NCBI taxonomy): domain Eukaryota; kingdom Metazoa; phylum Chordata; class Aves; order Coraciiformes; family Alcedinidae; genus Ceyx; species Ceyx melanurus. Next base: position 90,533 of record JANHGL010025748.1, read on the forward strand.
AATGTGGAAAGTGTTTTGCATAAAGTCATCTGAGCTTAGAAAGACATTATTTCACTAGTCTGCTTTTGAAATGCAATTTAGCAGCTGTGAGCAAAAACAGAGAAAGAAGGAGAAACCTTAGCGGTAACCGTAGGGGTTTAGTGTTTAGTGTGGAGTCAGCTTTTCGATGACCACTGACAAACGTTAGACTTCTCTCCGGCAATCATAAATGGGTGACATATCCTAATGGGGAGAAACAGGGGCTCAGGGTTTGCTTTTTCAGAGGGACGCAGGTACCGGCAGCCACTCCAGCAAGGCCTGGGGCTGCACAGAGCCCCGCAGAGGGCCGGGGCAGGATGTCCGCACCCCCTTAACACAGGGAGGTGGGAGCAGGGCCCTGTGCTGCTCAGGGCCTGGGAGCCCCGGCTCCCCTCGGGCCGAGGATCCCTCCACGTCCTGTGGATTGTGATCCCCTGGAGCTGCAGGAGTGGGTCCCACGATCCCGATAGTGCAGATCCCTTCACGCTGGAATCCCCTGGCTGCCTTCAAGCCCAGGGGCCCCGAGTTCATCTCACAGATGAAGGAAGCCTGCCGGTTGCCACTGACCCTGACAGCCCGGGTGCCTCAGGCTGCCCTCCGGATCCGGGGGACTGGGCTACCCCGTCCCTCTCACGCCCGGGGGCGGGTTAGCGGCGGTGGCCGCCCGCTCCCTCCCGCCCACTCCCAGGGCACGCCGCCGCCCGAGGCCCCGCGGGGCGGGCAGTGGCGGGAACCCCCGCCCGCAGCTGGGGAAACCCGTCCGCCGGCAGCCGGGGGCGGAGCACCTCCGCCCCTGCGGCCCGTCCCCCGCCCTCCGTCCCCCGCCCTCCCAGCGTGCCCCGCGGAGGGGGCGGGCGGCCCATGTCCGCGATCCCGGCATGCTGTGCGGCCAGGCAGCAGCCCGAGCAGCCGCGGCGGCCGCGTC